>JAOXYD010218123.1:0-19348 GCA_028565735.1 Pinacopodium congolense
ACGGCACTCAGACCCGTTGTCCAATGGATAAGATAACATTATAAAGCATTAACATTTATGACCATTGTGTAATCGCAAATCTCACTATATTAGGTCGACCTTCGATCAACCAATAGGCCTTCTCCCTTGCTTCGATTGATTGATCTCATCACATTCAGTCGACCGATCTAAGAACCACACACAACTGATTAATCATAACATAAAATTTTCATTACTTATCTATTTAGCCATTTCCAAAATCCAAACATATATATCCAAATAATTATTTATCTTAATCATTTAACATCTTAGGTTTATGTTTTCCTAATTAATTGAAACAAGCATCAAGATATTTATTCTTATTTAATCACATTAAAACACATAAAACCTCTTAATTATGCACCTATATGCATATTATAAAATATGTATGCAAGAATGGTTAAGTATGAGCCTCTTAAGAAGACCAAAATAAAACTATGTAAAGTTTACATTAAACAGATATAAACTTTTCTAAACTTTTTATTCAAACTGTGAGTCTTCATATGATTCTTTGTTTTCTTATTTAAGACTCCTTAATTGGTCAGCTTGAACTTTGTCCAACCTATCTTTCAAGCACACTTAGTAACATACACATTAGTAGCAAAGGTTGTTTTGCATTACTAAAATAAGGTGGAAACATCCTTGGTTCAACAATAACTTCATAAAATTTTCAAGCTGAGACAAAGAAGAGGAGAGCATTATTGATTAATGCTAGTCAAGCATCACAAGATATAGTTTCTTAATTTAGTGCACATGAAAGGAGTAATGTGCCTTTAGAGCATACATTATAAATATTTACACTACGTTACCTTTTACCGATGTATATAATATATGAAATATTTTTATAAATACGCTATATATATGTACTTTGTAACGTATGCATGATTTATTGAAAATGATTGCCATCATTTTCTTATGGGAAGTTTTGGTGGATCTACATATATGTATACATAATTACATTTCATGGGCTATTATTAGGTGTGACCCAATATTAAAAGTGATATAATATTATTTTTTTAAGTTATTAGATTTAGATCATCTAATAAATTATAAACCATAATATATGTAGAAATCCTAGTGTTATATTTTTAATTTATGATAGGCAAATTGAGAGTGGACACTATATATATAAATAAGTGGTTATGGTCCCTAAAAGAGTAATTAGTGGTTTTTTTTTCTTTTATCCATCAAGAGAAAAGATTGATGGCTTAAAGACATCTCTTGAAATATTAAGAATCAAAAGGAACCGCAACACCTTAAAGACAATTACTCCAATGGATTCAAGTACACTTCTATTATTAAGTTACTTTTGATAATCTAACATGATAGATCTTGACCTTGTATTGTGATTTTTATTGAATCTTACAAGTGGTATCAGAGTCAATACCATGTTATATTATTGAGAAATATGGTTTAGAACTTTAGTTATTATTGCTTCGGTTTAAAGTTTTTTTTTGTAATATTTATTGAAATTTTTATTATTTGTTACTCTTTTATACGAGGTTTTGACTTTCTTACTTTTGTAAGGTTCCTATTTCATTTAGGTTTTGTTAGATTAAAAAAGGATTTACATTGCGTTGAAAACCAAAACACAAAGAAGAGTCTTTTGACCATCTTGGTTTACGTGTTATAGATTTTTGTCTAATAAATTTTAAAAGTTTGGTCTTTAATGACTTTGGAATGCTTTGGTTTATGTGCTTTCCATTATGTGCCTGAGGAGCGAAGGATGACTTTCATAGTGCTTTTAAGCGGCCTCTTTATTTTGTCTTTATATGGAATTTTAGTAAAATGGATTAAGTCTTGGTTAAAGTTTTTTTATTGACTTTGGTTTACTTTAATTAATTTAAATTTTAGTTTCTTGGTTTTAATAGTAAAATCATTCATTATGAATTATGGTTAAATTAATTAAATTTAGATTGTGGCATTTTTTATTGTTGATATTTTGAATTAGTTGATTGAAACAATATGTTACTAAAGTAATCTCTTTTGTATAGATTAATTCATTCTAAAATGTCAATACGATTGTGTATAGATGAATTTTATGCAAATAATGATTGACCTAAAAGAAGGTTGTTATTTAGCCAAAATTCAAATATCTTATGGTGATAAATATGTGAAAATTACTTGGTTTTCCATATAATTATAAGTCAGTGCAAAGAAAGGCTTATTTTTTATAGGAATTTATTGTCAATAATTAATTACTACAATAAGAGTACCACTTATAAATTAATATTTCTATCTAAATACTAAATCTCAATAATGTGCTAGGTATCTTACGATGGGTTGCAATTATTTAAATTTATTAATTATAAAAAATTCTTAATTTAATTGTGAGCTTATCTTGTTTATTTTTTTTCTCTATTTAGTGAATCTTTCTGCTGTTACTGTATCTACTAACATCAACTCTATTCCTATGCTGAATGGCATATACTTTAAAGTTTGAAAGAGAACATCATAATTGTTCTTAGATGCATGGATCTATCCTTACGGATATAAGTTCCTTTGATAAAAAGGTGGACTGGGATAGGTTGGAATGCTCAAATTTCATCAGTCTTATGATCATGAAACATGTAATTTCAAAAGCATTTAGGGGTATAATGTCTAAAGAAAAAGATTTCAAATTATTCTTTGAAGAACTTGAGCAATGTTTTACTAAAAATGAAAAGGTGGAAATAAGTATTATTCTAACAAAACTTGTTTTCATAAGGTATAAAGGTAATGGGAGCATCATAATGTACATTCTAGAAATGTCTCATCTTATTTGAAAACTAAAGGCACTAAAGTTAGAGTTGTCAAAAGACTTGTATATGCATTTGGTTTTTATCTCTTTTCCTACACAATTTAGTCAATTTAATATCAGTTATAATTGTCAAAAGGAGAAATTTACTCTTAATAAGCTCATTTCACATTATGTGTAACAAGAAGAGAGATTAAAGTAAGAGAAGCTTGAAAGTGCTCATTTAGCATCTAATTCTAAGGGAAATAATAATAAAAGAAAGAAAGATAAGGAAGTTACTAGTGATGCACTATAAAAGAATCAACAAAAAGAATCCAAACAATAAACTAAGGCCATGTTTGGTATTCTTGTGATTTTTCATTTTCGTTTCTTGTTTTTTAAAACACAGAAACCAATAAAAACAGCATAGAAACCGAAAAAGACAACATACTAATACAGCACAGAAAATCAAAAAATAACACAGAAACTAATAAAACTATCACAGAAACCAATACACATACACAAAAATAAAAACAGAAAACAGAAACGAGAAGTGATACCAAACGTGCTCTAAGGAGTTTGCTTGTTACTTTTGTAGAAAGACTTCTCACCTAAAAATGGAGTGTACTGAGTATCATGCTTAGCATGCAAAGAAAGGTACACTTCCTTCTTTGGTTTATTCTAAGGTCAATTTAATTTCAGTACCTAGACACACTTGGTAGTTAGATTCTTGTGCTATTGTGCACATAAGTAAGTCCATGCAAGGTTGCCTGAGCTACCAAAAATCTGGTGATAGTGAAAGATGCATCTATATGGGTGATGGAATAGCAATTGAAGTTGAGACAATATGGACTTTTAACTTATAATTTAAGATTGAAATTATTTGGATTTGAAAGAAACTTATGTTATACCATTTTTTAAGCAGAATTTGGTTTCTATTTCCCTTTTTAGACAATGCTAATCATCATTGTTTTTTTTAAATGAATAATTTAGTCTTTTTTTATGATTCAAAACTTATTAGTTCCAGTTCTTTATCAAGAATTAGTAACCTATATTTATTTAATACAAATGCCTCATCTAATGAATACTTATATGTTAATTCATGAGGTACTAAAAGAAAATTGACAAATGATAATTCTACTTTATTATGGTATAAGTGTTTAGGGCATATCTCTAAATAAAGAATGGAATGGCTTATGTCATATGGAATTCTTAATGCATTTAATACATCAAATTTCAAAGTTTATATCGAGTGTATTAAGGAGAAGTAGACAAACATAAAGAGATCAGGTGTCAAAAGATCTTTAGACGTCTTAGAACTAATCCATACAGATATTTATAGGCTATTTCCTACACCTTATTGGAATGATCAAAGGTATTTTATTATATTAATAGATGATTACTCACGTTGTGGGCACCTTTATCCCATTTATAAGAAGTCACATGCACTGGTTTAAAGTTAAAGTTGAAAATTAACTTGTTAAAAGGATTACAAGTATTAGATCTAACTATGATAGTGAATATTATGAAAGATATAACGGTTCAATTGAATAATGTCTAGGATCATTTGCCAAATTCTTAGAGGAATGTAGTATCATCCTACAATACATTATGTCAAGGAACCTTAGCATGGACAGTTTTGCTAAGAGACGAAATAGAAAGGACATGGCAAGGAGTATGATTATTCACACTATCTTACCAAATTCACTTTAGGGAGAGACATTGAAGATCGCAACTTATATTTTTAATAGAGTTCTAACTATAACGTTGACTAAAACCCCTTATGAATTATAGGCGGGCAAAAATCTTAGTATAAAGTACTTCTAAATTTAGTGTTGTCTAGTTGAGGCAAGTCCTTATAGGCCAAATGAAAGAAAATTGGACTTAAGAATAGTAAGTAGCTATTTTGTTGGAAACTCTAAATGGTCACGAGGCATAAATTTTATGATCTTGCAAATAAATTAATTTTTGAGACAAAAAATGCCAGATTTCTTGAGTAGGTTGAGTTTGAAAGGGGAGATAAGGATAAGGTTAGAGACTTTGTTTTTCAAGAGGAATTTGTTTCCCTTCCTACAGTTGTTATTGATTATGATCAGGATATTATTCCTAATAATGTTTAAAAAGAAACTTTAAAATAACAACACAGTATTGAAAATCTCCCTCATCAAGATAAATTGAATATTCCTGAAGGATAAACTGAACAACCTCAAGACCAAGTGTCATTAAGAAGATTCACTAGAGAAATGAAAAGTGCAATTCCATATGATTATATTGTCTTTCTCTAAAAAAAATGATATGAACATTGACATAGTAGAAAATGATCTAATCAACTTATATGACTCCATTGAAAGTTCTAATTCTCAAAAGTAGATTGATGTGATGAATAAGGAAATTAAGTCTATAATAGATAATGACGGTTAAAATCTTGTCTCATTTCTTAAAGGTGTGAAACCCATTGATTGTAAATGGATATTTAAGACCAAAAGGGATTCAAAAGGCAATGTAAAAAGATATAAGGCTCATCTTATCGTAAAATGATTTACTTAAAAAAAGGTATTGATTATAAAGAAACTTTCTCATCGGTTTCTTCGAAAGATTCTTTTATTATTATAATAGCATTTGTAACCCAGTTTGATCTTGAGTTATATCAGATAGATGTAAAGACAACATTTCTTGATGAAATGATTTATATGGAGCAACCTGAAAGCTTTGTTTCCAAAGATTAAAACTAGGTGGATTGCAAATTAAAGAAATCCATCTATAGATTTAAATAAGTTTCTCATCAATGGTATTATAAGTTTCATCAAATTGTCATCTTTTTTAATTTTGAGATAAATTTAGTTGATGGCTGTATATACCGTAAGTTCAGTAGGAGTAAGCATATTTTTCTGGTTTATATCTTGATGATATACTGCTTACCAATAATGATATAGGCTTATTACATGAAATTAAGAAATTTCTATTAAAGAATTTTGAGATGAAAGATCTTGGTGAAGCCTCTTTTGTATCAAGAATTTAAGGACATCGAGATCGTTCTCAAAATATTCTTGGGTTATCACAAAAGAGTTATATTGAGAAGGTACTAAAGAGATTTGGTATGTAGGATTATAAAGAAGGTGATACCCTTATAGCTAAAGGAGACACATTTAGCTCTAATAAATGTCCCAAGAATGATTTAGAAACTAAATAAGTGTAAAATATTACTTATACTTCTGCTGTATGAAGTCTAATGTATACTCAGGTATATACATATCCAAATATTGCTTATATTGTTGGAATGCTAGGCAGATATTTGAGAAATTTGGGATTATGTCATTAGAAAGAAGCCAAAAGGGTTATGTGGTATCTTAAGAAAACAAAAAATTACATGCTCATATATAGGAGATTGGATTAGCTAGAGATCATTAGGTATTTTGATTCTGATTTTGGGGGATGCCAAGACAGTCTTAGATCCACTTTAGTATATATATATATACTTGTTGAAAGAGCTATTTCTTAGAAGAGTGTTAAAAAAATACTCATAGCTTCTTCCACTATAACACCTGAGTTTACATAATGTTATAAGGTATCCAATCATGGAATATGGTTGCGAAATTTTTTCACTGGATTGCGAATTATAAATGAAACTGAAAGATCATTAAAGTTATTTTATGATAATAAATCAGCAATGCTACATTCTAATAACAACAGGAGCTCTTCAAAGTTAAAACACATCAACATTAAGTTTTTAGTTATTAAAGAAAGAATTTAAAGTGGCCAGTTCTTTTTATAATACATTCGAACAGACTCTATGATTGCGAATCCATTGGCTAAAGGTTTACCAACCAAGGTTTTTTATGAGCACACAACTCATATGGGTGTTTTATCATTTAATGATATGTTGGTTTAGTGGGAATTTTTATCTAAAGATGCTTATGATTACATACATATATTATGGATTTTGTATGATTTGGTATTATAATATAGAGGATTTTGTGAATTTACACTTTGATTTCATTTGGTTTGATCTCACTAAGGAATAAGGTAGGACCTATTAAAAATAGGCATGTTACAATCACATGACATGAAATTTCCATGCTACATATCCATACTTGATCCATGTCATTAATTTTATTGATACATGTGACCATTGATAGGTTTATTCATGATAATTGTGATGAAGATTCCTTTGATCGTGCATTACTATGATTAATGGAACGGATTGTTTAAAGATGATATCATATTAATAGTAATTTTGAGCTCGTAAGGTTTTTCATGACATATAAATATAAGGAATTATATATATGTAATCAAGTGAGAGATTGTTAGATTTTCTGGTGGACCTACATATATGTATAATTACATGTCATGAGTTATTATAAAGTGTAACCCAACATTAAAAGTGATCTAATAAAGTTTTTGGTTATTGGATCCAAATTATCTAATGAAATATAGCTCATAATATGTGTAGAGGCCATAGTATTATATTTCTAATTTATGATGGACAAATTGAGAATAGATACTATACATATAAATAAATAGTTATAGTCCCTAAAAGAGTAATTAGGATTTCTTTTCTTTCATTCCATTAAGATAGAAGAGTAATGACCTAAAGACATCTCTTGGAAGATTAAGAACTAAAAGGAATTACAACATCTTAAAGATGATTATTCCAATGAATTTAAGTATGTTTCCGTTATCAGTTACTCTTGATAATCTAACATGATAGATCTTGACCTTGTATTGTAATTTTTATTAAATCTTACTTTTTGTTCATGAACTACAATTTCCACAACATAATCAATGGTAATAACCAATTTTCAATTCAGTACATATTCATTACAAATATCAATACAAATGTCAATAAAATGTCATTTTAAATGTCATTGACAATACTTTTTAGAACAAGTTCCTTATAATAAAGCTATAAATAATAGCTAATAAAAGCACAAAAAATCCTACTATAATATAAGTTAACATTATCTTCAACTCTTTTTTTATTTTTCTTCAATTTATTAATCCTCCTTAATCTTATTTACTTCCTATTATTGAATGATTTACAAGTTGATGGTGATAATTTCATAACTTCTGTATGTGGAAATGATGGTTATTACCATTCATGAATCTTTTCAAACAAGAAGTTGATTACTATTTGCCTGCATAATGATAAGAAGCAAAATGTGTTAAAGCTAGATAATTTAATGCATTTGTGAACGTTAAACAAGTGAAATAAGACTAAGATTCAAAGGAATGTTAAACAAGTTTAGAAACTACAACAATCCACCATAATTCTATTTACAACCATGTCCTCTTAAAATTGTTTATCAAAAACTATAAATTTACTAACTGATTAGAGTATAATTCATGAACTTTTGTATAGTATTACTAATTAACAAGCTTCAAATGAATAGGCAAGAAGGATGAGCATTATAACTTGTATATCATGCTCTAAATCTTTAATAAATTTGTCTCTAGTAATATAATTCTAGATTCAATAATGTATAGAAAGTTGTAGTAGGTGGATTTCCTATCCAATTGAACTGATCGTGAGGTTAGAATTTACTTTTAACTTACCAAGTACACTAGTGAAAACAATTAGTAATAATTCACTTTCCCAAACTACCACAAATCAAAGTTAATTGAGTGATGATCCCTATACAATATATTTAATCACT
Source organism: Pinacopodium congolense (assembly GCA_028565735.1). Classification (NCBI taxonomy): domain Eukaryota; kingdom Viridiplantae; phylum Streptophyta; class Magnoliopsida; order Malpighiales; family Erythroxylaceae; genus Pinacopodium; species Pinacopodium congolense. The sequence continues at coordinate 8,389 of JAOXYD010218123.1, forward strand.
TACTCTATTCCTTTTCTAAAGCTGAAATGTCGTTAGTGCATTACACAAACACAACTATTTATTACTTAAAAATCAATACGGGTGATCAAATAGAATTTGGCAATTATATCCAGAACAAGGATAATTGAAAATATAATACTTAACAAATAATTAGAAAGTCAAAGTATTTTAAGGTGTGTAGACATTATTTACTTAAAATAGAAATTAAAGACAAAAGTAAAAAAGCCAATTGTCTGATTATTGCTGCTTCAACTTTCTTATATCTCTAATTTTGTCAACTTTTACTTTCCTTCATAAATTATGAGTCTAGTGCTTTAATATGGTCACATTAATATTATTGTTCATTTCAATTGATGAGTCGTATGCGCTTCTTTTCTAGACAATTATTAGTTGAGTTTTCATATGAGTGCAACTGATTTGATTCAAGTCTCTACACATATGGTCAACTAAAGCTTAAGTTCACTTCAATTCTTATAGTCTTACGCAATTTTTCCTTGAAAAGCCTAAACACAATGTGAGTTAAAAGTTGACAAGCCATCAATTTAGTAAGAATATAAGAAGAATTGCAAATATAACACTATATATTTCCCACTAGTAAAAGAATACAATCTATTAGTTTTCTACCAGTCTAACTATCAAAGTAGAGTGTGTGACTCACTATTTCCAAATCAACTTGAGGCTTAGAATGTTGATCATATTACTTATCACTTTCTCTTAATATATTTTAGCTTAACTATACTCAGTTAGAAAAAAATGTGTCCATAGGCAAGAAGGGAAGTGATATCTCACTTGAATTATCTATAAACATAAAAGCAACCTAAACTCACTAAAAAAAAACCTAGGTATAAGAACAATTTTTCGCCTAATTTACTGCACAATACACCCTCTATTCTTATGATTTAATGTCTCCTAATTTAATGTTTCAACGATAAAACATAGAATATAATATAACCAGAACATATAAACAGCATAGATTCTAGACACAATAAATCAACCAAGCAACAAGAGGAGAAAGAGTGGCATGCCAACTAAAGGAATAACACAAAGTCAAAATAGGAGGTTAGGGTGTCAATTGATAAGGAGAAGTAATGACGATAAGAAGAAGTGGCAACTATAAGTAGAGCGAGGTAGAAAGAGAATGGAGAGGAAGAGTGGGTAGGACCAATGAGAGGGAGAGGGGATTCGACAAGGGAGAGAAGAAATCAAGCCAAAATGAAAGGGGAAAATATCAATAAAATGGCACCATTTTGATAGATAAAAGGCATATGGTATAAATAGTTTCTAGACGATGGTGTTTAAGTCAAGTAAACTTACACAAAACAGTGTTGTAGGAAAAAATCAGTAGGAAATGATGCCATTTAAGGGAAAAACTTAACACACAAATCTAGACCAATCAAAACATGCTCTATGGCATGCTCTCATTAGTCAAAATTTTTTAGTGGGACCAAAATTGCCAATGTGGATACTATGTGACAACATGAATCTCATAAAGCATCCATATGGCGATCTAATTCTCACCAAAAATATTAACCAATAAAAAAGTGTTATATGGCACTATTATGTGGTACTTGACAATAAAAGGTAAAAGATTGGTGGGTTGGGGTTTGTTTTGCAAATTTCTTAAATATTAATAATTTTATATATTTTTATATATTTTAAAACATTATAATATGATATAAATATGAGTAAAAACAATGGATACATTTTTCCCAAGCTAAAAATATTTCTTTACAAATGAAAAGTTATAAAAACACAATTTGATAAGGAATGAAATGATTTGATAAGTTAAGTAATATCCTATATTAGCTAATGTTTTTATTATCTCTAAGGTTTTGGTGTCATAATTTAGTCATTGACTTGTTTTAAGTTTTATACTAGAATTTTTACTATATCTTGGCATATAGAATGGCGGAGCTACTTTCATCTCTTGTGATTGTACTATGCTTATAGTATTTATACTTTTCAATTGCTCTTTCAAAAAATTAATATAAATGGTATTAACTTAAGGATCATTTAGTTCAATTTCTTGTTTCTATTTAATGCACTATTTATATTTAAAAAATATATGTTGTAATTTCTAGGGTTTTTTATTTTTTTAATTTGAAAGTTTTATGCATTTTTTTCCTATCAACAACGCATTAAAATTTTTAAGATACCTATACGTTAATACATCATACATGATTAATAAAGTATTTAGTTTTCTTTTCAATAACTTATTTAAAGGTTAAAGATGCATACATGTTAATACATTATATTTATTAACTAATAAATGTACATTTATAATAGGGTGAATTAGATTAAACACTTTGACACTATAATTAAAATACCAATAACAAAAATACAAACTAAAAATTATAATCTAAAATAGATAAACAATTGATAAGATCATGGCAAAGGATGGCCTTGTTGGAGCAAGCCCAAAACCTTGGTTAGCTTTTAAGCCTTAAACCAGGCATTGGCAGAGGTGAGGCTTCTACTGTTATTTATTAGTTTCTCTTCAAGTATGGCCTAGGCCTAGGCATTCGATTCTTGTCTGAGATTTGAGGTTATGCCTACATAGGTGCAAAATTTCGTTTAGCAGAAAATTTCCAAGCATTGGTTTCATAAACAGGGTATACATCTTCAAAATCTCATTCTTCCTAGCTCTACAACTCATAATATTAAGGCTATTACATTTGGATTCATTGAAGAAAGGTCATTAGGATAAATGGTCATTTATTGAAAGGGACCAAAGAAGACAATCCCCTCCTAATTAACCTATAGCAAAACAAGATCATTTAAAATATCCAAGACACAGAAACAACCCAATTAAACTCAAATATTTTTTTTTGAAAATTAATTAAACTCAAAATTTCATCGATAATGAGAAGGAACTAACCAGCATCATTAGCTACATCAACGATGGTATTATAGTTAACACCATTGGTGCCAAAGAACATATTAACATAAGCGAGAATGAATACTGCCACCATTTCACCTTGTTTGCAAATTGATCTTAGATAAGATCTCATCTAGAGTTAGTGTCCTGTGCTTACTTTTTGGAAGACATAAGCATAACATGGGATGGTATTGGCCCTTGTGGTTTAGTTTTCCGTTTCTTTTTTTTAATTTTTATATGTTTTCATGTTTTTGTCTTTTTTTCTTTTATATATTTTTAAGGTTTCTGTACTATATTTTTTCAGTGTTTGCACTGTTTTTTTTTTTCAATTTCTATATTTAGAAAAATAAAAATAGAAAATATAAACCAAAATCATAAACAAACAAACTTTGGGATGTAGCTCATGATGCAACATTGTGTTTGTTTTTTTTTTTACTTTTTTTTTCCATTTTCTATTTCTCTATTTTTAAATATGGAAACTGAAAAAAATAACGTAGAAGTTGAAAAAAAAACATACAAATACAATACAGAAACTAAAAAAACAATGCAAAAACTTAAAAAAAATACACAAAAACTAATGAAAATACACAAAAATAAAAAGAAAAAAGAAAAAAGAAAATTTGAATCGAAGGGACCTTAAAGCAAGCTCAAGTTTCTAAAGTAGAAAATTATACCCTAAAATTCCTTAAATAAGACAATTATTAAAGATTTACTTCAAGATTGCAATATGTCTATTGTGCTCTATGGTTTTTTTATTATTTTAATTATTTATTTGTATTATTCCTTGTTTAAAGTAAATAGTTAGTTTATTTATTATATGTTGTTGATCATAACTTCAATGACTTAAATTTCAATTCATAATCTTCTATCAATTTCTTTTAATGTAAAATTGATTAATCAAACTATGCATAATTCTTATTGCTGCATTTTTTTCTAAAACTTTTTTTTTCAAATTTCTTCTTCTTTTAATACTGATTCTTTAACTCTTTAGCATGTCTCCCTTTTAAAACTAAACAAGTTACAATGAAAATGATCTTTAAAGGCAGTTCAAAGCATATTTAGACTAAAAATTCTCACTGTTATCCTAAAGAATATGGTAAATTGAAAACAAGAAGGCTTTAATTACTTCAAAATATAATGGAACAAAGGAAAATAGAACTTCTATTAAGAGGTTGGAAATGATACTTATCAAAAATTTACAAATGAACAACCACAGTTGGAAGTTTTCACATTTCTTCATTACAACTTTTATGTAAGTCATTAACGTTAACCATATATAATCCACAAATTGTACAGCTAAATTAATTAAGTATAGGAAATATTATGAAAATATTGGTTCAATTTTAAAATATATGCATGATAAAAAAAACACAATCACTTACTTGGATTATATTTGAAATTCACAAGTTAAAGAATTTTTGTAGAAAATCTTTGCTTCCTATTTTACAGAGAAAGGATTTTTCAAGATAATTACCATCATTACTTTTTTATTTTTTTGAAATTTTTTATATTTAATTCAAAGGGATAAAATTCAATTAAGTGATCAAGTTTTTTAGATATTGTCAGTTAGGTGATCAAGTTTTCAAAATGTTTAATTAAGTGATTAACGTTTGAAAAATTAACCGGTTGAGTGAAAAAATTTAACGTCGTTAGTCATTGATCCGACTCGACTCGACAACCTTAATCCGACCCAGCCTACTCTAACTTTTTTACCTCTTCTAGTTAATTTTTTAAATATTAATCAGTTAATTGAAAAAGTTTTTAAATCTTAGTCACTTAAATAAAAAATGTAAAAATGTTAGATTAATAACCTATTTTGAAAATTTTAATATAGATTCATCTCATAAATTTATATTTTTACATATTATTTATGAATATTCTTAAAGTATTTAATTATTATTAAGTAAAAATAATATTAATAAATTTAAAAATGTATTCTTATAACAATACATGTAAAATAATAAGTATAATTCATGATAGAAGATCAAGATAATAATTATTAGTAGAATTATTTTAAGTGACTTTTAGAATATTTTAAGATCGATTTTTATTGAATTTTTAAATAATTTAAGTTTAATTTATATATTTTTAAACTTACTTTTAAAATTAAAATTTATTTATAAATGTATCTTTAAATCTCACACTCTTCATTTTTTGAACTTACTCATATAAGAAAATAAATTTGAAGAAATTCCTCAAAATTTTTATATAATTTAATGAATTTAAATATTTTGATTTATAAAAGTAAAAATCTATAAAAATTTATATTCATTAAGTTTTATTTTAAATTTCAATATAAAATTTCATTTAAGTATATATAAAAGAGAATATAAGTTTTAATTTAAAAATTAAATAAAATTTTATAAGCCTTTTTTATAAATTTAAGGGCTAATAGTAAAAAAAATTAAAAAGTTATAAATATGAGAAATTTCCTAAATTTTATTTTTTATATAATTTAAGAAATTTTTAATATTTTGATTTATAAAAGTAAAAAACTTTATTATCAATGACAATACCTTTAAATTTCTTCAAATTTATGTTTTAGGAATTTTTTCAAATTTATTTTGTGAGATTTAAAGATAAATTTTTAAATAAAATTTAATTTTGAAAGTAAGTTTAAAAATGTAAAAATTTTAATATAGATTCACTTGAGATGAATCTATATTAAAAATTTTTAAATAGGTTATTAATTTAATTTTTTTACATTTTCAATTAAGTGACTAAGATTTAAAATTTTTTTCAATTGAGTTATTAACATTTAAAAAATTAATCAAAAGAGGAAAAAAAAAGTCGGAGTAGGCCAGGTCGGATTAGGGTTTTCGGGACGGGTCAGGTCAATGACTAACGGGGTTAAGTTTTTTCACTCAATTAGTTAATTTTTTAAATTTTAATCACTCAATTGAAAATTTTGAAAACTTGATCACCTAATTGAAAAAATCTCAAAAACTTGATCACTTAACTGACTGTTATCCCTAATTCAAACTATAAGTACCCATTGGTATTTAATATTGGCAAATGACTATACACCTGCACGAATGTTATTGTCCAACATCTCCCACTCACACACAATGGGTTTATCCAATTTGAAACTCTACATTTCTCATACTAGTTCAATAACTCATGCGAGCACCATACGATGAAAGCACATATATTTAGATCGTTTATTCCATCACTCAGCATCTTATTCTTAATTCATAAATACTTCGTATTCGTATTGCCTTCTACACATAAAGTGGGCCCTTTTGAATACTTAGTGATGCAAACTTAAATTCACGATGATCTTTCTCGGTTCTTAACCCTTTAAATCAAATTAACTTATTTTTCTAGAATATCCCATTATATTAAATCAAATATGATTTTCAAGTAACATTCTAAGATAGCAATCATTAATTTAATTCTCTAGAATTAGACCTAGAGTAACAGGATACTTAAAAATTAATATTCATATAATGTCAAAAGGATCCTCACATAATATAAGTTAAGAATATGATTTATATTATCTTTATTGATTGATGATGCACACATAGTATGATTCATGTGTTACAGTATTGACTGTCTTTTCACAGGACACATGTCTTTCCTTAAATACTTTACAAATGATAGTTCAAAAATACCTAATACCTAACTTGAGTTCACTTATTTATATACTCAATCCACTTTTTCAAAACTCATATATGGCATACTAAGATAGATTGAATGAATATATCATTTCTTAAGAGTTACATCATTACTAATAACTCTTTTTACTCGTCAATATACTTCACATCAACATTCGGGTTTTAAGCCTTAAACTCTAGTTTTATCACCTAGATAAATAGATTTAAACTATCTCATCTCCATTCCTACAAAGTAAAGGAGGCTATGACTTATTTAAGAAGGCATCTTATATTTGCCAGACATACATCTAATATCTAGAATAAAATATTCAATACTCATTCTATTAGTCATTTTAAATGGAATATTTAATTTAAAATCAAGTATTATCATATTTTTAAGATGAATTTTCATATAAAATTTTTCCAAGAAAATAATGATGTTGAATATTCAATTAAACATATGTTACATCAAATACCTAATGACAAAAAAATTAGCATCACTGTCATAATCACATAGTATGGTCATTTTTGTCTAAGCTACTATGTCCTTATAACATAATTATGCTTATATTTAGGTGTTTGGTTTAGTTTTGAAATTTTATCTCTCTAATATTGCCTTTCATAATGTTTGTTCATACAAAACAAATTACATGTAAGATTACTAATTTCATCTCATCATGTGGCACCTATAGATACAACATATTGCTTAATTACTCACTTTTAGCAATAGCAATATGAAAATTTTACAATCTTGCATATAAGGCAACTATAAATCATTTCAAGAAATTCACATATCTATCATTAGATCTTATATCATATACTTAGGGGTCTTTATGAACTAAAATCATATGGCATGATTACTATATCAAACATTATATGCCACTAAATTTGAAGTTACTTTTGACTACAAACTGACGATAATAATCTAAACACATAATTTTCTTAGTCCTTATAAATAAACACATTGATTGTTCTTTATTTTTTTTCTTTATTTAAGAATACAACCTTTTACATCTACTTGATGTAAAGTAAGATCTATTTTAACTACTAAAGTTAGAATTAGTCAAACAAATATAAACCTCATAATAAATAAGAATATCTTCTCATATTTAATTTGTTATGTAACAACTAAATCTATATCAATCTTTCAATTAGCATGTTATAACTCATTTATTCTTGATGATAATAAATCCTTTAAGATAATTATGTAGCGTTATATTAAGATAGAGCTTACTAACATTCATTTTTATTTTATAACTTATATGTTCATCCTTAACAAATAAGATAAAGCCTTTCTCACATTATTCAACCCACAAGTCTCTTATGAAATTACCAATACGTTTTTTTCTTTAACATCGTAACGTTATCTAGGGATTCACTTGATTCATATATAAAAAGACACGATTAACATCTTTCGTTTTACTAATTGTATTTGATAATGGCACGTGAGATGGGTGCATTAAATGCTATACCTAATTAATTGCCAAAAGTAGCATTAAATGCTATACACTTTGAGCATGATTACTCCACATACGATTCAATACCTATACAAGTTGGATTTGCATTGAATACATTTTCATATTGACAGCTATCACATTGAATACATCTACTCATGTAATGTTCTTATCTTTAGCTGTACATGTTCTCACATGTCACAAAAGATGAAAGAGTTTTCTTCAACCAAAAAAAAAAATTACAATAGATATAAACAAAGGAAGCCCACAAGTATTATTCCTCCCTCTTTTAAGTAAAGAAGAACAAGACAAGATTAAGGAAAACAAAAAATGGACACACCTTCTTGTCTAGGAAACACAAAAACGTCTAAAAAAACACAGTAAATTACTCGTAAGAAAAGATGGAAGTCTTTTAGTATTGATTTACTCAAAGTAAAAATATCTAGCAATATAATATCTTTAGATTTCAAACAAAGAACAACCAAATCATGTTCATCTTTATCCTTTTATTTTATAGATAAAATAAAATACAATAAACGGTATATATTAAATAGCAAACTGATATTATTTGTTGAAAATATTAAGAAAATATTAATTTAAATATATATATGATAAAAAATATAATTATTTATTTAAATTATGTTTGAAGTTCACATGTTAAAGAACTCTTGTAAAAAGAATTTATCAAGATAATCACCATCATTACTTTTAAATTTTGGTTGAAACCTTTCTTATTTAATTGAAACTATAACTATCCTTGGTAGTTAATATTGGAAAATGACTATAAATCTACATGGGTGCCATTGCCCAACAATAAGTAATAATGACAATACTTAGGTAAAATTTTGGAAAACCATACCTTCATTCGAATAATTTCGCTTAAGGAATGAATAACTTCACATGAGAAATAACAACCATCATGCTTGCAAAAGTAATTTAAAAGCGGCTTATTATTAAATTAAAAGAAATAACGGCCACCAAAGATTTATTTTTAGAATGGTTATTATACGAAAATGTTAATATTCTCCAAATTGATAACCCACGATTCGTTTCTCATTAACATTATCTTTATCTCTTTTCTTTGTATGGGAAGCTGTGGATCAGTTAAGACTCATGTGAATGATGTGCATGGAATATAGGCTAATAAAAAATACCAAGGAAGATAATGATGGTTTGTTTACATGTCGGTGATGAGTATTATTTCCGCGTTAATTGGGATTGATGCTTTCAATCACCAATTACAACTTCCATTTCGAGGCCCTTTCCCTGCCTCTGCACTATCTTCTCCTTGTATAATTTGCTATTTGGAGTAACTAAGGCCACAAAAGAAATAGTAAGAACAATTAATGTTAATGCATTGAATACATACAAAAAATTCGTAAAGCAACAATTAGAAGAGACCAAACAACGATGAGTACCATTAATTTTACTGTTACACAGCTCTCATGCTTCTTTTTTTTTTTTTTTCTGATTATGTATGTGTAAGTATCATCCAAACAAGCGATCAATGGCTCTTATGGTATATCAGCAACTGCATGAATAGAGGTGATAAGTTGCATCAAATATCAATGATGATAATGATTCTTAACCTGATTACCGGCCTATTATTGATATTTCACTTCTTTTCTTGGTCAAGTTGTTTTTCCTAGAGTCCCCTGAATTTGTAATTCTGCTGCATATGCTTCTGAGTTTTCTTCTCAGCCGCGCTTATTGTTTCGTGCATTGATTTCTAGTTCAATCCTATGTGAGTTCATTATCAAGAAAAGCAAATTATTTGTTGAAAAATACCAAATGTAATTAAAGAATTATTTTTATAAATTTTCTGATTAAATTTATTTAATAAAAGAAATTAAAATGATAATTAGAAAATTAATATTTAAAAAAGGAGAGAAAAGATTCTAAACATTTTAGAGAGGTTTTTGATAAATAATATCAACATTTTTAGTCTCAGCTCATTTATATAGAGACTAGGACTTATTACTCATTAAAATTAAATTTCAATTTTAAATTATAATCAAAGTTATTAGAATAGTCTAGTTTTAAGTAAAAAACTAAAATTGAACTCTAATAAAATTATTTAGAATAAAATATCTATAAATTAATAGTCAATAAATTAATAACCTCTATAATATATTTATGGTCCCAAATTGAATTAATATATTAAATAAAATTATAATGAATCAATTTCTTTTTTAATTAATAACTTTTATAGTCTCAAAATTATTAATTTATAGAGATTTTTATTATAATTTCTATATGAAATATTTTAATAACTCCAAATCCAACAATTAATAAAATAACCATCATAATAAAGTCTTTTACAGTCACATAAATAATGTTTCTTTTTAAATTCTCATTAATAAGTTTTTTAATCAATTTTTTTGAATAAATACCTACACATTTATTTAAATGTTTTAGTATTTTAATTAATGTGGCTTATTATTTTTTATTAAATATATTATATATCTTAGTATTACCGCTATAAGAATATATCATCACGATGGAATTATAACAAAGAATAATTAGAAATAATATATAAATATAATTTGAATTTCATAGTTATGAAGCATTAAAATTATAATTATACAATAGTTATAATTAATTACAACTAATAGTTAATTCCAATGATACAAAATAACAACAACAATGTAAACAAAATAACCCCCGAATTCCTTCAATAATAGAATCACTTAAATCCATAATGAGTACAAGTAAGTATGCAAATATAGAAAAATATGTCTCAAATCACTTGCCACTCCGAACTTGGTTTCAAGTATAGGAAGAACATAGCAATTGAGGTTAGACAAGATCACGGTTAATAAACCGCCGGTTCCGGTTTATAAAAATCTACAAACCTTAACCTAACCGCAACTATACGGTTTAAGTTACGGTTTGAGAACTGTCGGTTACGGTTTAACCATAATCATTGTTTTATTAATTTCAAATTTTTATTTTTAAATTTAAAATTTTGAAATTTGAAATTAAAAAATGTCAAATATAATAAGTTAGATATAAAAATATAAAGTTAAATG
>JAOXYD010218156.1:0-19345 GCA_028565735.1 Pinacopodium congolense
AGAACATTTATGCACTAAAATAGGGTTAAATTAACATCAAATAACATCCAAGAATACTACAAATTTAACCCCTATCAGACATCCTAACCAACAAGATAACTTAGGAGGATAACTAGAAGGTGTCTTTGAAGAAGAGCTACATCTCTATGATCACCAATAACATGCCATCTAAGTTAAAAGATCTACAAAGTTTCACAATTCCTTATGTTATTAGTAATTTAGAATTTTCAAAGTGTTTATGTGATCTACAAGCTAGCATTAACTTAATGTCCTTGTCTATTTTTAAGAAGTCAAGGCTTAGAGACATGATGCCAATGCTCATACAGTTAGTGGATCAATCGATTAAAAAGCTGTTTGGAGTAGTAGGAGTTTTAATGAAGGTGGATAAGTTTATAATTTTGGTAGATTTTTTTTATTAGACTTCAAGGATAATAGGAGTTATCTATTGATTTTTAGAAGGCCTTTCATAAATATGGGTAGAGTATTAATTGATGTCCATAATGGAATGTTAGTCCTTAGTATTGGTGATGAGCAAGTAGAGTTCAACATAAGCAAGAAATTGAAAAATCCAACAGAGGGACGTGCTTATATAAATACAGATGTGATGGCCAAATGTGATAAATAGTATGAGATGGATGTTGATAAGGAATGAGAAAAGAAAAATCAAGAAGTGTGTGAGGAGGAAGAGGAGACAGGTGAGATACCAAAAGATGAGCCCTTAGTATAAATTGAAACACCACTCTATCTTTTAAAAAGAAATCACCAATCTTAGAGTTAAAGCCTTTACCTAACCACCTTATATATAACTTTCTAGGTGAAGGCCAAACACTACTAACTATTATTTCCAATTAATTAGATGTAGAGCAAGAAAAGATGGTGGTAGAGATTACAAAGAAGAGATTAAAAGACATGGGATGGCAAATTATAGACATTCGATGGATAAGTTCCAGTGTAGTGATTCATAAAAATAAATTTGAAGAAAAATGCAAGAAGACAAGGGTGAAACAAAGGAGGTTAATCTGAACATAAAGGCGGTAGTAAAGAAAGAGGTGGTAAAACTCTTAGATGCTGAGATTATTTATCCCATATCAAATAGTAAATGGGTGAGTCTAGTATAGTGTGTACCTAAGAATGGTGGTATGATAGTGATTGAAAATGATGAAGAGGAATTGATTTCTACAAGAACAGTCACTATTTAGAGGTTTTGCATCAACAATAGGAAGATTCAAAATGCAACTAAGATGGATCACTTTCCCCTACCCTTAATAGATCAAATGATGATTGAGTGGTTGGGCATGCCTTCTACTATTTTTTAGATGGATACTTGATTATAATTAGATTTTTATATATCTAAATGATCAAGAGAAAACTACATTAATTTGTCCTTACAGGACCTTTACCTACAGAAGAATGTTTTTTTTTTACCTTTATAATGCACCAACTACCTTTCAAAGGTATATGATGGCCATATTTGTGGATATGATTAAAGACATAATGGAAATATTTATGGATGGCTTCTCAATCTTTAAAGACTCCTTAGAGCATTATTTGAAAATTTTGGATATAGTACTTCATGGATATGAAGGTGTAGTTCTACGACACAAGATTTCATGTAAGAGTGTAGAAGTAGACAGGGACAAAAAGAGGTCATCGATAAGTTTCTGCCACCAAACAAAATCAAGGGAATTTTTAGGATATGTCAAATTTTTATCATCGATTTATCAAATATTTCTTTCTTATTACTCAACACTTTACTAATTTATTAGTTAAAGATACACCTTTTCACTTTGATACTAACTATTTCCATGATTTTGACATGTTAAAGAAAGCACTCATATTAGCACCAATCTTAACTACATCGAATTAGTCTCTACCATTTGAGACTGTTTGATCCTGGTGACTAAGTATTAGGGTGCGTTCTAGGAAAGTGGAAGGATAAGAGACTTCATTCCATCTACTATGCTAATAAGATCTTAATGAGGGAATAATTGAACTACATAATAATAAAAAAGGGAATTGCTAACTATGATGTTTGCAAGTGACAAATTCTTATCATACCTCTTAGACTCAAAGGTAATTATTTATTTAGATCATGCACCTCTAAGATACCTATTTATTAAGAAGGATGTAATGACAAGTTTTATTTGATGGGTATTGCTTTTACAAGAATTCCATATAGAGATTAGAGATAAGAAGGGAGAGAAAATGTGGTGGCGAATCACTTATCATGTCTAGAAGGGGGGGGGGAGATGCAATTAACTGAGGATATTAATGAAAATTTCCCCTAAGAATCCTTGATATCAGTCAATCATCTTTTTTTTTCCATGGTTTACTGGTATGGAAAACTATATTACAAGTGATATCCTTCCTCCCGATTTATCTTATCAATAAAAGAAGCGATTTTTGTTCAAGTTTATTCATTATCTTTGGGATGAGGATATTTTATATAGGATATATGCTAATAATTTGATTTTTAGGTGTGATTTAGTGAATGAAATGTTCTAAATCCTAACGCAATGTCACAATTCATGTTATATAAGTCATTATGGAGCTAATAAAACAATAGCTCATGTGTTAAAATTTTTGTTCTTTTAGCCTAGGTTGTTCAAAGATGCACATGAGTATGTCAATAACTGGGTTCGATGCCAACAAGTGGGAAGAATTTAAAATTGGGATGAGATGCCCCTCTCTAATATTTTAGAAGTCGATATTTTTTTATATACAGGAGATCAACATCATAGGATCATTCCCATCTGCACTTAAAAGTCCTTATATCTTGGTAGGTGTGGATTATGCCTCTCAATGGGCTGAAGTAGTGACATCTCCAACCAATGAAACAAGGTAATGCAGAAGTTCATAAAACAAATATTTAATAGGTTTGGAGTAATAAGGGAAATCATCAGCGGTGACATAACTCATTTATAAAAAGTACTTTGAAGTTATGCCCACGAAATATAGAGTTTATCATATAGTGGCCACACCTTATCATCCACAGACAAGCAGTTAAGTTGAGGTAGTGAATAGAGAGTTTAAAAAAATTATGGAGAAGATAGTGAGTGGTTCAAGGAAAGATTAGGTACTGAAGCTTGATGATGAGCTATGAGCATATCGATTTGCATTCAAGACATCAATAGGCATAACTACCTTCCACCTTGTCTATGGGAAAACATGCCACTTGCCTATAGAGCTAAAGAATCAAGTGTATTTGGCCACCAAAGATTTAAATTTCTATAAGAAAGAAATAGTGAGATGAGGTTGTTACAGCTTAATGAACTGGAGGAGTTGAGATTTGATGCTTATGAAAACGCCTAACTTTATAATGAGAGAGTGAAGAAGTGGCATGATGCCCACATCAAAAAGAAGGAATTCAAGAATGGGGACATAGTATTGTTATTTTAACTCACAACTTCATTTATTTCCAGGAAAGCTCAATCCTTATTGGAGTGGTCCATTTAAAGTCATCCAAGTGCTTAAATATGGAGCATTAGAATTAAAGAACGAAAAGGGTGAAACATTTAGAGGGAATGGTCATAGATGCAAGTCATACTTTAAAGGCATATTTTTCAAGGTTTTGAATTTCGTTCCGTACTGGTCGTATCGTCTAGAAAACAGAATGGAATTGGCCAGTTTCATATCGAGTTTAAATACTAGTCGGTACCGGCTGGTACCGAAAAAAATAAAAAAAATAAAAAAAAATAAAAAGGAAAATCTTGCATTTTGACATTTTTTAAGTTTAAAGTTAAGTTAAAAACTATACAATATAATACATTTATAGACTATGATATCTTTTTTTCCCTTGTTTAATCTTGTTGCATTTGAGATTGATCAAGCTAACGATTTTAACTTTAATATTTTTTTCGTAGTTAGTTTCCTTTATTATTTATGACTATGTTTATGTTTAACTGAGGCTTTGATTATGTTTCTCATTAAAATTTGTTGAAGTTAATGAGCTATTATTAGTTTGATCTTTGCGTATAGGTTCGGGATGATCATAAAGCTTGTGAATGACTAAAATTCAGTGAAAGAGGCATCCTCTCTATCGCTACAATGACTTGGTCACTATAACAATAGTGCAAGCATTGCTGCCTCTGTTGACAAAAGGGTCATGAGAGCTTTTGTCGCTATAACAATCAGGTCACTATAGCGACAAAAACTTGAATCAAGCCAAAGTTGCTATAGCGACCTATAATTTTAATAGCCCACATTTATTTATTTTTTTCAAACCCTAACTTGGTTATCTTCATTTTTTCCATCCTCTCTCTCGAAGTTTTGACCCGTCCTCACCGTTCTCTCTATTTTCAACCATCTTTCACCCTAAATCTTCCACTTTTCTTAAAATTTTTCTTCATTCTTCCATTATTCTCTAAGTTTTTCATTCTTACACATTCTCATTACTTTCAATCTCACTTTCATGTTACTTTATCTCTCTTTTTTCTTTTGTAGGTTTTAAAGATTGCCCATCACCATGCCACCCAAAGGTAAGCTAGTTGCAAGGAAAGCTCATTACAAGGGGAAGGAAGTCACTTCTGAACAAGGATTGAAAGATTTAAGCCATGAATTTGGAGCTCCTTTTCCCATCGTTTGTCAAGAGGAAGGTATGAAATTTCAACAACTTCAAAATAAATCTATTATGGTTCCTAAATATTTGAATTTTAGGATTCTAAAATATGTTAGGTTGAAATATATGATTGAGCAATTGTGTAAAAAGGTAGGTTAGGAGAAATTCATCCATTATGATTATGTGGTGTTTGATGAATTGACGCTTGAATTCTTCACATCTATTTGGTATGAGCCTAAGATAGATGAATTCTAGTTTAATTTAAAAGTAAACCCATATCATATCAATTATGATATCATGAAAACCTTCTTTGGATTTTTGAAAACAAAGCTTTATGATTCCCATCTCGAATTTCATTCTGACAAGAATTTAAAGAAACTTACGGGGCTAGATGATTTTGATGTCTATAATCCATCTAACTCCCTCATGCTTAGCTATGCCCATTTAGTGCTGTATAAATTTATATGCCATATGGTCTTTAATAAATCACAAAGGAATAAGTGCTCTCTCAAGGAGTTATTTCTCTTATAATGTATGGACAATAATCATAAGGTTGGAACATCATACCACATTTTTCATGCTTTAGACCATGCAATCACTAAGAAATAGCTCTATTTAGGCATGGGCCATATAATAATTACTATTTCTAAATTCTATGATGTCAATTTTGATGGACTAACCCCTTTGAATGTAAAGTATTTTAATGTTATGCATTTTGTGACGTGCCGAGATCTTAGATGTCTATGTAGTGGTACTCCGAGATCCTTAGACTAGACCTACTATCAAATAGAAGAAAACAATAGCGACCTCCTCTTGCTGCCAATCTCAAAGCAATGATGATACCATAGATGAGAGGATGAATCAATTGGCATGGCCAATACCCTAAGTAGTATGAAAATAACATTATCAAATTAAGAAGCTATAAATTTTTTTAAATTTCAAGGAATCCAACTACAATCACCATAAGTCTCCTTGCACTTATTCTTTTTTAATTTTATTTTGTTTTTCTTTTTTATGTGCCCTATTCTGTGCTATCTTCCATTTCCTTATGTTAAGGACAATGTGTGGTTTAAGTGTGGGGAAGGGGTTTGTACTTTCATATCATTCTATTGTAATCATGCATTCTTATGTTTTAGGCTTAGTTGAATCATGTCTACCTCTGTCTTTTCATGCATTCTATCATATAGTTTAAGTGCGTTAATGCCATGGAATTGAAAGAAATAGTCTTGCCTTTGAATATGAGTACTTGAGTATGAATAATTATTTATATCATGAAATTCATATGTTGAATTTCTTTCCATTAAATTTATACCTTTATTAAGATTTTTTTAATCTATTCTTTCATCTTTGACACTTTTTGATTGCATTTACAACAAATTGGTGTTAATATAACAGGCATCACTAGTGATTTTTCATGAGAATGAATTGATTTAAAAGAATGAGCATATGATACAAATGAATTTAAGGCAAAGAAAGACATGTTGAGTACATCATTCCTATTCTACTGACCTTAGTGAAAGCTGGGTTAAGAATATAACTAGTAGTCAATTATAAGTCATTATATAGCTGAGGAACCATGGGATATTCACGATAAAATGTTTGCCTTCACATCAAAGGGCTATAATCAAACTCCAACCAAACTTAAAATAATGAACCTAGTTAAATAACTAGGGGACATTGAAAAAAAAAGTGTTTACCTTCGCATCAAAAGATTGGATACTTATTGAAAGTAATGGCAAAAAAGTTACGCTAAAAAGAAAAAAAAACTATGAATCTTCTTTTAAATATCATAAAATTTTTCATGAATAGTTGCTTAGTGATAAACTACCTTTTACATTATAATATCATCAATGCATACTTACAAGTGCCCTAGTTATGAGAATAAGTTATTGATATCCTACTTCAGATGCATATTCAATACAAAGATGCTCAAGACATGAATTTCAAGATAAATGATTTGGATCTTATCAAATGGTGTATGTTCTAGGGTAGGCTAATTCTATAAGGCTTCATGCCATTATTACATTTTCATCATTCTCACATTCATATCATTATTGCATTTATGTCAGTGCATTATTGTTTTTTTATTGTGTATCTTATGTGTGTTTTTTGTGCCTTAATTTTCATTGGGGACAAGTAAAAGTTGAAGTATGGGATGTTGATAAGATTGCATTAGATTTTATTTTTATGGTGGTTTAGTGAGTTAGTATGCATGTTTAAGATGATAATTACATGTTTTAGACTTAGTTTGATGTCATTTTAATGTCATTGCTATTGTTTAATTATTTTGGTGTGATGTTTGTTAACTTTGAGCAATAATTCAAATTTTTTTATTTTGGCCAAGAATTCTATCTTATTGTTTGGGTATCTAATGCAACATTAAGGAGAACTGAGTTAGGAGGCTAAGAGGAGGAGAAGAAGGAGAATGGGAGCCAAATCTAGATCATTATGGTGATAGAGAAGATCATCCTTCCTAGTTAATATAGTGACGACTTGCTAATTTTCTAGAATTCCCAAGATCACTTGTTCAAGTATAGTTTAATGTTATTTTGGTTTAGGAGAGATGTAGGAAAACTTAAGATCCACCATTGTGAGTCTAGCGAACATCCAAAAGAGAATAACAACAAGTTTTGAAGAGGAAAAACAATAAAGAACTCAAGATCAAAGTGGAGGAATCAAGATTAACCAAGTTGTCTAGATTTTACAGCAAAGAGCTTTAAATACCATCCATTGATTTCTTTTTTCCATCACTTTCCTTTGAATGTTTATTTAGAATAGTTGTGTATTATACAAGAGTATGGATTCTTGAATTATTTGTACAATTTTTATCTTATTGATTTAATGCATAAAAGTTTATCATAATTTATTGATCTTATAATTGATTCAAATCAAGAGATTATTTTGATTTATTTGAGTTAGGTTACGTAATGAGAGTTGGTGGCTTAACAAATATTCAAGTATCATATTGATAAGTGAATGAAGAGAGATCTTAGTCACTTGTTAAATATCTTTAGGATTGCTTCAAATTTAATTGCATATTTAGGAGTAGTTTTGTGAGCTGAGAGGTTGTTAATCAACTTGTAATTATTTTAATTTGGATTAATTTATTAGGTCTCAAGATAGGGCAAACAAACCATTGGATATATAGGATAAAACATAATTAAATCAATGAGGTAAAAGGAGGATAAATAAAGATACAATAATCGATAAATTTTTATCATAGAATAACTTCATTATTTTTCTTTCTTTTGCAATTTCATTCATTGAATTTTGTTAACTTAGTTTAATTCTCAATTTTTATAATTTTAGTTTACCTTAAAGAAAGTGTAATTCAGATTATTAGGTGTCTATATTCAATCCTTATGAGAACAACATCTATTATATTATAAGTTATAACTTGTATACTTGCAGTGTAGCATAAAACGAGCAAATAAATTTTAATAGGTTATTTATTATAAGTTTTGATGTAATCTTATCTTTCACATCATGCATTTTTCATTTATGGTTAGTGATTTTACATATAAGATGGATATTTAGGAAGAATTGTATGTGAATTATTTTTAAAAATCCTCTTGATACATTAAAACATTGTTTTTGGGCTAAATTGATGTGTGTACTGAAAGGTTGTATGTCAAAAAAAATTTCAAAATGATATTGCATTTTATGAGGTTAGAATATGTGAATATGTGTGATTATGTTAAAGTTGCATGAAAAGAAGAAGTTAGATGGAGTGAATCTGTTAAGGTTTGTGTGAAAAAGAAATAAGTTCTATTAATGTGATAATGTTTATGCGACAAAGTGTTTGAAAATGTGTTAGGATATGCCAAGGGTTAGAAAAAAAGTGCTTGAAATTATTAATACTTGATTTAAGTTGATTTGAATATGTCTAAGTGTGTTAAGGTTTGTGAAAAATCAATCTAGAAAGGGATTGATTGACCAGTGGTAGTTGACCAACCTATTAAATAACTAGGCCAGTGTGCCCTTTTTTGGAATCGACTAGTGACTTATATCTGATCGAGCAATACATGATACTAACCATTAAATAGTAATTAGAATCGAGTATTAATAACTAGAAATCAATGATAAAATAAAATGAATAATTATTACTAAGTACCAATGGTTATCATTGGCTAGTTGATGGAATTTTATCTATAAGTATGTTGTTTATGATGCTTAAGTATCAATTGAGTATGTAGTGAATCAATTATGCAGAAATACAAAGTAGGTCAAGTAGAAGGTATTTTTTAGTATTGTTTTAGTGGTGTATTATGACTTGTTTGTCAAAATGAAGTGCATTCCTCATCTTAGTAGGTAGTGAGCCCCTCAAGTACTTTGGGCAAGTCAAGTATGACATTTTATAAAGTGTATTTTTACAATGGTATAATTGTGAGAAAATTTTTGTAAGGATTACTCTTATACCATGAAAAAGAGCAGTTAATCCAAAGCCCATTAAAAAAAGGAGAGATTGTAAGAATTATCCTAAAACCTATGGAAAAAGATAAGTGACTTATAAAGATATTATTCATGGTGAAATTCCCTATAAGTTAGTAGAGAGTGAACATAGATGTATAGTGAAATACTAAATCATTATAAATTCCTTTATGCCTTCCTTTCCTATCTGTTTTATTTTTCAAGCTTATTTTATTTCATATTATTATATATTATTTAATAAATTATTTATATTTTTAAATTTAACTTTTCAATTATATTTTAGTTCAGTTAATTTTATTGCATTGATTAATTATATTGTTTAGTTTATGAATTATTAGGTTTTTAAGAGGGAATATTTAATTAGGTAAAGATTTAGAAAGACTTTAAAAAATTTAGTATAACCTAATTCAATCTTTAAATAAGTGTAAAAAAAACTTGAAAAGAATTAGAAAAATTTAGTATCACCTAATTCACTCCTTTTGTTAGTGTCATATAAGGACCAACATCTATCAACTAATCCTTTATAGTTTTGTAGTATTTATCATGATGTTCATTGACCTTCAACACCTATTAAATTATTTTACGCAGTTAAGCATAAATAATGCAATTTTTCATAATCATGTCCTTTGTGAAGGGCTCGGTAGCCTAACCTCCACTAGCTCACCTTAAAGACACGATGTCATCTCCATTAATCTTCAAGACAAGTTGAGACGATCTTGTGCCTAATCTTTACGTAATTACACGACGTTCGCTTAACCTCTGTTCCAAATAAAATCAACCCTTTTAATTGTTATTGTCTAAAACAAGGAAAAGAAAACTCGTTACTCCCCTTTATACTAAAACTCGAGCACTAAATATGTTATTGTTTAGTAAAATATATTATGCTTGCAACTCCACATAATTTGCTTCATGTAAGAGATCTAAATTAACATTTTTAGTAAAGATTATAACCATAAGTGTTGTTTCAAACATTTACGAACAAACATGCATAAGTAACTCAAAGTGAATGTTCTCCTAAGGATTCAAATGTAGAATGCTGCTTCTAAATAAACCAAAAGGGAAAAAAAAGTTTGAAAGGGAAATTTAAGTTGGAGGCAACGCATAAACATGCCCACAATTGACTAGAAAAGAAAATGAATAGTAGTGAGTTTTTTTATAAGTTTTAGATAATCTAGATGATGAGGACCGATTTTATTAAAACAAGAGATTCAGATGGTGTTGTCTAGCTTAATAGTTAAATAAGGTGGAAAGGATGTCGTCTCAACTTGTCTTATAGAGTTTCAGAAATGACATTATATTAATGAGATGAGTTAGTGAAAGGGTTAGGTTGCCAAGCCTCTAGGTAGGGTTGGGTTGTTGAAAAAATATTATTTATAATTAAGTATATCACATGATTTAACAGAAGTTTATGATGAAGAAATAATGTGATAATACTATAAAATTTTAAAGGGCTAAGTTATCATTTTAAATTATAAGGATTTTCTTATAATTGTCCACACCAAATGGCTCAGAACAATTAACATTTTTTCCTCAATTAACTTTGATCAACTTCAAGTCGAAGTCTTTCATTATAAGCGATTTTATTGTGATTAACTTTAATGGTTGGAATTTATTCATTTTAATTGAATCTCCATTGAACCTAATCTTTTTTTGTTTGCATTTTTAGAACAATATGGTTGATAAATATTATTTTTATATTTAGCATGCTAGTTTTGATCTATAATAAGCCTTATAAATTTTAATAGTTTAACATTTCATTATCATTAAAATTAAGAGAATAATTTTTCTTGGTTCCATAAAATAAAAAATAAAATTATATTTTAAGTATAACGATATTTTACTTAAAAAATAAAAACAATATTTAAAATCTTATGGATATGAGTCCAGTAACTTAAAGAACATATATCATATTTATGATGTATTTATTAAAAAAATTTATATATTGAGTTGACAAAGGTTGAGTATTTGCTTACAAATGGCCTTGTGGCTTGTTAGGAAAGGATGAAAAACATATTTTCTTATACTAGCTTCAAATTGTGATAGAGATAAATTTTAACTTCTGAAAAAAAAAATTTAGTGCTTGCCTACGACTTGATAAAAGTCTTTTTTTGTTGTTGATAAATCAGTAGTTTAAACCAAGGGAAAAAGTCTGTACAAGAGAAGCAAAAAAGGATGGACAAAACCCTAGACCTAATAAAGGAAAACTAGCAAAAGAGAAAACAGGCCAGAGGAAGACAACAACTCTAAACTACTAGGATGTAGAAGTCGGAATAGAGGGAGACTCCAGTCACAAAAAAGCCAACTAAAGAGCCACCTGAGGAAGGACTGCAGTTATGTAGATTTAGGCTTAACTTTTTCAGGGCAGTTGACGGAGTTTTCATAAACACAAACCTTAGGATTTGCTCCATAGAACAGGTTTGGGTTATGTAGTCTACCGAAAGTGAAAAGGTCTTCTAAGCATTCAAAACCATGAGGTTTTTTAGTGATACCTGAGGGATAGGAAGAAGAGCTCTCAGATGATGAGTTTCTTGGTTAAAGCTAGGTTAAAGGTACTGTTTTCTTTGCAACCTTTCACCTTCTCTTATGGTAGGTTATATAATTGGAGTCTTCATTCTGACTCGTTGCCAGAATAGGCTTACTTGTGCCTTTTGCAACTTGTTTAGCTCTAGCAATCAAGGGCTATTTGCCTTTGTCTAGGAAACTTGGGATACTTTCCAAACCTGCAAAACACAAATAAAAAAATGAAATAAAAAAGAATGCTTGTTTATTTTCATTGTTTACAATAATCATAATAGAATGAAGAAAATTTATATTATTTATAGTTTAGCATGCTTGTGTTGCCGTTTCTATTTCTAACAAGGGATTATATTTTTGTTATTAAAAAAGATCTTACCAATAGTCACATATATTTTCATTTTTAATGAAACAAAAGAAAACATTAAGTTCAATCTTTTTTTCCCTATCAATAAAATCATGCTTTATTAATTGAAGTAAGATCAAATTTTTGTATGAGTCTTAATTCGACTAATATAGTGTATAATGTGAACTACACAAACTAAGACCAATGAGTGGTTTTAATGCTCTTAAAGTAGGACTATATTCTACACTTAAAGTATCATAAGCACTCTTATCTCTCTTAGGAAAAAACTAACAGGATTTTAATGCTTTATTTTCAAAATAATAATATTATAGCTCAGAGCTTTAGTAAGAGTTCATAAAAATCACATTGTCAAAGGCATAATTCTTGTTCATTCTCTTGGCAAATCCATTACTAAAAGGAAAACAAACCATATGTCCACTATTTGTAGATGATCCTGCTTCTGTTACATTAATTGTAATGCATCATATCCCTACTTTAGCTGTCTTTATTAGTTGCTGCCATGCGTCAAGTTTCATCCTACAATTTTTCATGCATAACCTATTGTTTTTCCACTAAGTAGATCCTACGTATCCTTGTTTAATCTGTTTTTATCATTTGTTGCTATTCATTAAGCATGATCTATATATTTTCACCCACAACATTCTAGCTCTTATGATCTCTTCGCTGCATGTCATCATCATTATTTGGCCTACATCAGGGAATCTCCAATTATAAGGGATTCTTGCACTGTATTGTTGTGAATTTCATGCACAATTGAATGCGTAATTTTAAGTTTTTATTAGGGCATGTATCTTTAAACTTCTACACATCAAAATGATATGTGGTTATGTCTACCAATAAGTACATTGATTTGTAGGATGTATAGACATGAGACTTAAGAAAATATAAGGATTTTGGATCATTAGAATATTTTTACAAAAAGCTTGACCAACAAAGGTTATGAATTATACTCCTATGCCTATTATTACTTATGTTATAATTCCTGACACTTATGAATTTTATACACCTAAATAAAGTAGTTCGAATATGAATTTGATAATTCTAATGCTCTTTTCATTATCTGTTTTTAAATTCCTAAAAACACTTTTTTTTTTGGTAATGTACCAAGAAAATCTTCTCCTATTTCTAGATTTCTTTAACTGCTTTATATGATTTATTAATAGAATGTCAACACAAAAACATAATACTTTTTGATTATTAAAAAGTGAAGAAACTTAATTACTTGAAAAAGGAATAAATTGATTATATTGGTTAAACCAATTAGTTTGATTTAGTCAAAATCATTATATAAAATATATCAACTAGTTATTTCACTATCATATGGTTGCATCGAGTATTAATATAACCATATCCAAAAGTTCAATAAACGAAGCATTTTCAGCCTTTCTTAAAATTTATCATTTGTCACAAACAGTTTTCAATCAAATGCCACCTATGCAATTCATAGATGATTCTAGTTCGAGGAAAAGACCTTTATTTGATGATTCTCGCTTTACTAGTCACAAGAACTTAGAATGGTTTGAGAGGAACCTTCCAAATGATATTATCATGGAGCGTTCAGTGGCATTAACTCTAGATTAGAAGTTTAACATCTCCAATGCATTCTGACCACTTGCATAGTATCCAATCTTGGTTATAGTTGGCCATATTATCCCACCAAGGTTCACGAATTCTATGCCAACACCGAATAGGAGGATGACTTTGATGTCATTGAGATTCAATCCATGGTGTGAGGTACTCCTATAATAATTACTCGTGCATTTTTATTTCGTTTATTAGGAGTACTGGATATTGATGATATTTATAAGCATAAGGTTAATAATTTGTGTAAGCCCTAAAGTTACTTAATAAAGAGGGTGAATTGAGTTTTAAAAGTTTTCTTAACAATTTAAAATAACACCAAAGACAATTCAATCTAATAAGATATGCACAAGTGAATACTAGAAAGATAACACACAATATGAAATAAGTAAAGAGAGAGAGAGAGGAGAAGGCAAAGACACATGATTTGTTAAAGAAGTTTCACTTACCCTAAAGATAGGCTATGTATCCTCTCTAACAACTTGTTGGATATTGTTTTTGTTGCTAATTCTTATTAAAGAAAAGAAAGCAATACAATCTTATTTTAGGGTGAAGAGTAACCCTTATCAGACCAATCTTTTTTTAAGTAAAGAGAAGCCTTTATAATTAGAATCTTTTAACGCAAAGGGGAGCCTTGAAGAAACACAATCTTCCTTTGTTAAGGTGAAGAGAAACCTTATGACCAATCTTTATATGGAAAAGAGGATCCTTGACATACTTAACCAACAATAACAAATCAAATACTCCTTCCCAAGTAACTACGACACTTAAGAAAGTGTTTCACTTAAACCACAATCAATCTAAGGGCTTCAATGCTTTAAATAATGATATATCAATGACTCTAATGAAAGCTTTTAAAAAATAAATATGTCTGATTGATGCATTAACAACATGTATTTTGATGAAAACATAATTTGAAATACTCAAACAAACCAGTCATAGGCATATTTGATGGTTAAGACAAAAAATGGTTCCAAACACTTAAACAATAGAAACTGCTTCCAAAAATTTAAATAAGCCTCCAAAAGTTAGTTAGATAGCCAATGATATTCCTGAGGAACTAAAAAACAGAAAAAAAAAATTATTTGGAAGTAAATAAATCTGGTTTATATGCTCAAATATATGAATCAACTCTACTACATATAATCTGGATAGTTTAAGATAGTCTGCAAATTTGGGCCCTAAATAGAAGACATAAGTGCTCACCAATTAAGCTAAAAAAGATACTTAGATAGTCTTGAGATCATTAATAAACTAATCACAATAAGTTTGCACACTAAAACTGATTTTGATAACCAAAATGTAAAGTTAACACATGTACAGAAAAATAATGATAGTTTAGGTGCATCTTGAAAATTAATTTTAAAGCTACTGAAATAATCTTATAAAAATTAGAAAAAAATTAAAATACTTTAGGAATATTAAGCAATCAGAAAATAATTTTTTCAAGATTTTAGGAATTGATTAAACTATCCAGAAATATATTAAAAATTATGATAGAAAAGTTTTGTCAAATTTGGTATCTTTGAAAAGAACTGACTTGAAACATAAGAAATCATCTTCTAAAAATCGAAACAAAAATCTAAAAACCTCTAAGAACCTTAAGTAATTTTGATTTTTTGAAATAGTCTAAGGTATCAAGAACCAATATCCAAATCAGATCAGAAAAATCGAACCTATTTTAATGCAGTTAAGAGATAAAACTCTAATATATCAAAATCATCAACTTAAAAATCGAAACTATAATTAAAAAAACTCACAAACACTTATTCTAATAAAGAATAGCAATATCGCAATTTAAGCAATCAGATAAGAGATGATAGGGATGAGATAATAAATTGTGGCAACATTAAGAGATTGGAGAAGATTAGCCCACTAATCTTGTTTTGAAAGTATGAAAACGTGAGTTGAAAGAGTTGAGATATCTAAAAGATTGATGGGAATATTTTTTTGGTTACTCATTTTTTTTCTAAAATGTTTTACGGTCTCATTCCAATTAATTCCAGAAAAGGAAATAAAGAGCCATTGGACAGAGGGTTAAATGACAGGTTGTTAGAGTACAACGACGTTGTTGTCTCTTCATCAACTGTTGTTTTACTCCAAAAATCAATTATCCGAAAGAAAATAATTCCAAACAATATCAAACATTATCCCAACATATAATAGGGCACCAAACAAGTTTTAAGACATAATTTGAGACTATAAGACAAATCAGCCTGATTTAATAACTTCCAAATTAGTGAATTTACTATGATATGAAACTTTGTGTAATTTAACATGAAATTACATCAAATGCATGATCAATGTTGAGCCCCTAAGTCAATTAGATAATAAGTGAAACTTACAATTATATCCAAGACACCTTAACTAAGGTCTTATAGCTTCCATGTATCTTATTCTTCTTTTAGCTTCATCTGAGTTCTTCAAGCTTCAAGCTTTACACATGGAATCATCTTAAAATAAACTTATCTTTAAATTTCGCAATGCAAGCTAAAATTATTAGTAATAATTATATTTTGTTATAATCAAAACTAAGATAGGAACCTCCCTTGGTTCAACAATCTCCCCATTTTTTATGATGATAAAACATGTGATATCATAAAAGAATCAAACACATTTGAAGATGACATATTCATAACATTTCTTCAATCTTGCCAAAAACAACTAAAGCTCCCTCTTAGTTGATGCATAGTTCATGCATCAACCTTTTTAAAGCTCCCTCTCAATATATACGATCGATAAAGTAATATAATAACGCATACATCTCTCCCCGTTTTTGAAATCATAAAAAAGAATTAAAAACATGCATGTGAATATAAATCAAGAGGGGCAAAACTTTTATAAACACATAAAGATCAAAGAGATGCACCATCTATCATGTCGAATTCTCTCCTTATCATGCAAAATATATCCTCACTTATTGTTTTTGTGAATATATTGGCTAATTAGTGGTGTATGTCAAAAAATTCAATTCAATATCACCATTATGCACATGATCTCTTATAAAATGATGTTTTGTCTCAATATTCTTAGTTCTTGAATGGTAAATTAAGTTCTTTGTTAGAAAAATGGCACTATTTTTATCACACCTAATAGGTATCTTAGTTATCTCTATACCATAATCTCTAAGTTGTTGCCTAATCCAAAGAACTTTATGCACATCAACTACCAGTCGTTACATACTCTACTTCGGCTGTAGATATAGCTATTGAGTTTTGCTTCTTATTAAATCAAAAGACTAATGCATGACCAAGAAATTGACAAGTGCCAGGCGTACTCTTTCCATACAGTAAACTACTAGTACAATCTGCATTTGAATAACCAACTAACTGAAAGAATGAATTTCTACTATAAAAAAAACCTAAAGTGGATGAACCAGCCAGGTATCTTTGTAGGCCCTATGTGGCACCTAAGAGGAGGTGAATTAAGTTCTTAAAAAATTCTTTTCAATATTATTAATTTTTTATCAATTTTAATTAAACGCATAAGCTAAGCAATAATTTAATTGTACAAATTAAATAATAACAATAAATTAAAAAAATTAAATTAAATGCATAAAAATAAAAGAGAAAGGGAAGAATAGATATAGCAGATTTGTTTTGGTTCAGAGCAATCCACTTACACTACATTCAGTCCCCAACACTACTGTTGAGATTTTGTCCTTATTATAATCAATAAGAATAAACAATACACAATTCACTCCTTTTTCAAGGCTCTAGGCTAACCTTTCACTCTCCCTTTTCTAAGGCTTAGGAATAACCTCACATTGTTGAATTTTCTAAGGCTGAGGGAGAACCTCATATTCTTCTTTTTCAAGGCTCAAGAATAACCCCACAAAAGTACAACTACTTTAACTTCACCAAAAGCTCATAAACACTCAAGAATAGTTAATAATAACACAAAAATACTTTCAATACTTCTTCATACATAAACAATACAAAACACACCTATTTTTATTCGTTCCAAGACCAAATAGTCGATGCTCCAATGTTCTTCTCATTTAATAATATACCTGTTGGAAATCTATCAATTGCAGAGTTACCGTTGTGTAATCTTCATGTTCCGCTGTACAAATTTTTTTTGCTCAACTGAGTTTGTTCAATAATCTAGCTTCCAAACTTTATACAAACATTAATCAATCAATGCAAAAGCAATTTCTTTCAGTTCTTTGCCCAATTCAACATATTTTAACTAAATCAAAATAGTACTAATCAAATCTTAAAACATTTTATACAATTATGTAAACTTAACACAATCAATTCATCTAATTTACCAAATTTCCTTAACATAATAATCTAAAAAATTTCATTCACTTTATCTACATACTTAATCGATTCATACAACTTCAATTTACATAACCTTTATCTAAAACATTATTCCATGGATTACATAAGTCATACAAATTTCACCGAATTACCAACTTAATTAATTATTCATCACATACACTGTAAATACTTTTCAATATACCTATCTAAACAATCACATTGAACTCTACAAACATATTAGTAGAAACATTTTGTCATCTTCAAAACAAAGGTAGAACCAACCCTTGGTTCAATAATCTTCCCCTTTTTATTGATTACAAAACCATGTGATATTAGAGCATATAACACATAAATCAAACCACTCAAACATGTAAACATCACAAAGTCTTAAAAATGCATGTAACACAATGCATCATCAACAAATACTAATAACACTATAATTTTCATTTTAAAAAAGTGATACTCCTAAAAATCAATTTATTATCATAACATCAAGATGCAAACAAGTTCAAGATACCAATTAATGCTACTTCATACTTGACACCAATTGTTAAAAAATATCTTAAGAATCTCAAATAATAGAAAAAAATTTAACAATGACTCCCCTTAGATCCATGCAATCTAGTTTTTCAATAAATCAACCTTTCAGGAAAAAACATAAAAATTCATGAGAAGGATCATACCAAATTGTTGTTCTTTAGTTGAATGATTAAAAGTGCAAGTTCTTTAAATCGATTTTACTTTGAAAGACAAAATGATATTAAACGAAAACCAACATGATGAAAGGCAAGTCCACTTGTAGAACAAGTAATAAAGTGGAGTACATTTAAGACTCTGAGTGTCTAACCCACGTGGGCAAATGTGTATTATATAGTTAAATAATAGATTAATTAGATTACAAATATATAGGAAAATCTAAATTAATTGATTAGAAAGATGAAAAGATAAAATTAATAAACTATCATAATTTTGTTTCAAACCTTGCAATTTTGAATTATAAAGTGATTTATAAAATTACTGAAAGATGGTAAACTTGTGGAATCCAGCTCTGGATAAGTGATTAATGAATTAATTGAGTTTAAAAACAAATTCAAAGTGGATTAGAGTTCTTCATGGATCCAAGACAAAGTTATGGTTAAGACTTATGCCTTTTCTCCATTAAACTTAGTTTAATATTTTATTATGCTTTAAATCTAGCCAATGGGCTTTAATTTTAAGAAGGTGAGTTCTGGAATTTTAATCTCAGATCTCTAACTCTCATAAATAATCCATGTTTGTTCATGCAAAGATTGGTTTATATTGTTTACTGATTTTTCCAATAACCTGGCTAGATTTCTCGAATCATAGATTATTTTTCACTCTAATCTTAGTTGATCATGCCAAAATCAGAACTTTAAAATCTTCAATAAATAAAAATAGACCATATTACGTGCATTTAAACTCTCTTAAAACATTAAAACACATATTCAAAGTTGGAATATATATTTAAGCACACATAATCATCAAAGTATAGAAAACATGCATCTTAAGCCATATACTTTGATAAATCTAAAATTATAAGCTGAATAAAGTAGTTTAGAAGTTACAAAACATGTTTAGAAAGCTTTTGGACAAGTCTTGAACTTCTTA
>JAOXYD010218166.1:0-19344 GCA_028565735.1 Pinacopodium congolense
CCGTTCTTTACTACAAGTACGACCCGTATACTTGCGGTTTTAAGCGTAAAACTCGTAGTTGTAGTTTTGCATCAACACACACCCATGGTAAAAGGAGGAGAACGATAAACCCTAGGAGAGCTTCTCAACCATTGTCTTTTGTTCAGTATGAACTCAGTCTTAAAGCTTACGTGTCACTGTACTCAAGTATTGCAAGGTGGATTGTGTACACTCTAAAATTGCAAAAGGAAAGGGTGGCAAAAGGAACAATAATAACTTTCACTAGCCAAGAACAATCATGTTTTCGGATTCCATTGAAGAAATGGTGAATAAAGAAAAAGAGGTAACATACAGTAAAATGCCTATCACCCATGAAGTAAACTACAATAGCATAATGGAATAGGAGGGAAGCAAAAAACATATAATAAATAGGAAAAGATTTAAATCAATCGCTAGAAGAACTATAACAAAGAAATACAAGATGAGTGCCATGAAATATATGAAACAAATCCTATTAGTAGAGGAAAAGAGGAGAAAACGGGGTCTTAAGAAAAACAAGGAGATCAGAACACAGATGATTTTAATTACATAGTAGTTGAACCTTTAGCAACAACAAATCAATATGGGAATCCATCACGTTGCTTAAGAGACCAACTTATAGTTTCTTCTTTTGAAGTTAGCCTAGATAGATTTAATTCATCATTGGATAGCCTATGCAACTTTTAGTATAAGCCACTTTTGTTAAGCTCCTAATGTTATTTTCCTTCTTTTATCTTTGTCAAAAGGCAATAGATAAGTACAGCTAACTTAGTCTGTGTTATGTTGGTTACTCATATATATAAGGTGCAAAACCCCCTTTGAACAAGGCTTGTACATAATTATTTTTTATTCAATTTATAATTATTTTCTATCAAAAAAAGATTACAGCACCCATATATGAGTTTCTATATATTGAAAGGCAATCAAATTAAGTTTCCTTACAATTTTAATGTGAATATTATAATGTAACATAAACTTTATAAAAACTATATGTTAAATAGTTTTACATCAAACTAAGTTTTGATTCAATACAACACTTAATTTTTTTGTATATATATGATTATGAGAACTTTTTTCTCAATTAGAAGCAAAGAAACTCGAATGAATTAATCTTGCTAAAAAATGACTTTAATGAATTACTAACAAAAACAACCTTATTAGATTCTAATCTTATAACTTTAAATCAATTTCTAAAGTTGAAAACTTCAATTTTTTTCAACCACAATTTTATTAAGAAACTTTTTCTAAACTTGAAAGTAATAAAGTCTAGATAAGAGTTTATACTTTTTTCTTCCTTTAATAAACAAAATTTAGTCATTCATGGTAAGAATATAAGGAAACTTGGTTTATTGCAAAATTAGGCATTCCTTCCTTTTTAAAAGTTTATCATATATTACAATGAAAAAACAAAAAATTTACTACAATGTAACTTCTTTAAAAGCTAACATTCAAGTTTTGATAGAGATCAAGCATCACAAGTGGCTTCGAATAAGGCAAAAGGAGTAGTAAGATGTGTTGGGGAGCTTGTGAAGCAAGCATAAACAGTTAAACATGCTCAACAAAGTGATATTAGGCAAAAAGATCCATTAGAGAATCTTGGACGTCCAATGACACAATTGTGGGAACGTGCTAAAGAGATTCTCAACAATCTGATGGTAGATCTATATGAAAGAGAAGAAGCTAAAAACCCATAGAGACATGTTAATTAAATTTATACTGATGATTTAAGGCTTGGAGCAATGTGTTGACTTGTTGAAGAAAGCTGTACATGAGGCGCAACTTGAAACAACTCATTTGTTACAATTAGGATATTTTAAGCATCTTTTGACCAATTACTTAAACTCTGTATTTTAATTATTTAGAACTTCTAGTTATTCTATTATCTAGGACCTAAGTAAGTCGATTCTAACCTTAAATAAGCCTATTTAAGTGTTAGGTTTATTTTTGGCCTAATTGTTTAATCTTATTTGCTAAGAAGTTGTTCTTTTTTCCAAAATCCAGCTCCTACACTTATGGAATTCTGCTAGGTCATTAAAGTTAGTATAAAAAAATTTATTTCATGTTATGTAGACAAACCTCATTGATTTTTAGATTTAAGAAACATATAGAGAATTCTTTTTTTTATATAATAAAGCTATGTAATATTTAAAGAAAACCAAGCCTTTAAGAACACCACCGAAAGATGTCCTCTAAAATAATGCCAAAAGAACTCTCTATTTGTTTGTTGAATTTGCAAATCAATGAGGTCTACCTACATAATAGGAAATAAAGGGTTTTTATACTAACCTTAATGTCCTAGACAAATTCTATAAGGGTAGGAATTGGGTTTTGGCCTATCCTAGTTTTAAAAAAAACTTCCTAATAAATAATCTTTAGAAAAAAGCTGATTAGGCCCAAGGAATCACATGTAAATCTTAAGTTGATTAGTTAAAGAATCACATGGAGGAGGCTTAATGGGTCATTTTGGTATTAAAAAGACTCTCGACGTTTTGAATGAGCACTTCTCTTGGCCACACATAAGGAGAGATGTAGAAAGAATATGTGAGAGATGTGTGGAGGCAAGCTAAATCGAGAGTTCAGCCTCTTAGGTTATATAAACCACTACCTATACCTAGTTAACCGTTTGTAGATATTTCCATTGACTTTTCTTTAGGTTTACCTAGGTCTAGGAAAGGTCATGATTCTATGTTTGTAGTTGATGATAGGTTCTCTAAGATGACACATTTCATTGCATGTCATCTTTAACATCGCATTACTATAGAACATATGCCTGAACATCAAGAGGATATTCAAGAATATACGCTATGGTCATGGGGTGTTACATTTATGGTATTAGAGCATGGTTTGACATCCTTAGGAGCATATATAAGAGCATGTAGACATGATATAAGAGATCAAGTCGCAGAGACAACTAACCTTGAGTCCGTAGGAGCCAATAAAGAGTCTCCAGTACCACAAGTTGCTCAATTGCCTATGAGAATTCTTGAGAGGAGAGAGAGGAGGTATGATAAACTTAAAAAGTAGGGAGTTGTGGACTTTTATGGAAGTACAGACCCTGTTGAGACAAAAAGTTGGTTGGAAAGAACATAGCAAGTATTCAATTAGATGGACTGTGAGTCTGGTGAAAGGATTGATTAAGCAATCTCGCTACTTCAAGGTCCAGCTTATCAATGGTGGAAGATTGTTATTGACAGTTACACCCAAGCTTGTCGATGGACTTGGGAAGACTTCTTGAGGTTCTTTAAAGAGAACAATATGCCCAAGATTTACTTAGACAGGAAAATGAAAGAGTTTTTATATCTGAAACAGGGAAGCCTAACACAGCTAAGTATGAGGTGAGATTTAATGAATTAATGAGTTATGATACTGCAATAATTTTGACTTAAAGAAGACAAGTGTATACAATTTGGAGATAGACTAAATATGGAGATTAGAACGAGACTGGCCATTACAATTTTGCATAGTTTTACTAAGTTGAAAGCTGCCTCAATTTGAATTGAGAAGTTACTAAAAGATGGGCAAGGAGAGTACACATAGGAGTTCAAAATGAAGAGACAAGGTGAGTCCCAAGTTGATTTTGGTAGAAGATTCAATAAATGCCAGAATAGATCACCCCGATCACAATTTAAATTGAGATAGTTAGGATTTAGATTAAGAGGTGGCTTTGTAGGTGGCTTTACTCAGACTAGTAGTGACAAAGGTGAGGCGTCTGGCAGACAAACTTCTCAAAGGAAAAGACAACAAATGTTTGATTGTAAGAATTGTGGAAGGAAACATGGTGGAGAATGTTGGAGGTTAAAGGGAGCTTGTTTACATTGTGGCTCTCTTAAACATCAGCTTAGAGACTCTGGAGCACAGTCTAGAGTGAGAGGAGGGTCAATAACTGAGAAAACTATCCAGTAGAGTAGAGCTAATGGAACAGGACAGAGAGGCAGAGCTGCAGAACTAGTCCAGCAAGGATAGAGATGCAGAGTAGCCAACTGCAGTCTCAGGCTAGGCTCTTTGCCACCACCAGATAGGAGGCACAAAACTCCCTAAATGTTGTTGTAGGTGTGTTAACTGTCTCTCAATTTGAGA
The DNA here is from genome assembly GCA_028565735.1 of Pinacopodium congolense. Taxonomy (NCBI): domain Eukaryota; kingdom Viridiplantae; phylum Streptophyta; class Magnoliopsida; order Malpighiales; family Erythroxylaceae; genus Pinacopodium; species Pinacopodium congolense. The sequence continues at coordinate 4,096 of JAOXYD010218166.1, forward strand.
CATTTGCATTATTAGATCCAGGATCCACACATTCATTTATTGCCCCACATTTGGCATCTAAATTGCATTATGAGAGAGAGGTAATGAAATGTGGCTTAAAAGTGAGTACTATAAAAGAAAGTACTACAATGAGTGGAGAAGTTTGTAAAGGGTATATCATTCAGATTGATTAGCCAAAGTTGAAGGCCGACTTGATAATATTGTAGTTGAAAGAGATAAACCTCATATTGGGTATGGACTGGCTTACTATACAACAGGCGGTAATGAATTCTTATACTAAGGAAGTGACTGTTGAATCCCCTAATCAACCAAGGGTGATATTTTGAGGTGTTAGTCATGTAGTGCCAGCTGGGTTGATTGTTGACAAATTGACAAAATCTGCTCATTTTTTCCTTGTGAGGGAAAATAATTAACTAGATCAATTGGCCCATAGGTATGTAAATGAAATAGTGAGATTACATGGAATTCCCTTATCTATGGTGTTTGATTGAGATCCCAGATTCACTTCTAGATTATTGGGTAGTTTACAGTCAGCCATGGGTACAAAGTTGAATGTCATGACAACAATTTATCATCGAATAGAGTGATAGAGTGAGACAACTATTAAGATTGTTGAGGATATGCTTAGAACTTGGGTTTTGGAGTTCCAAGGAGTATGGGATTAATATGTAACTCTTATTAAATTTGCCTACAACAATCATTACCACAGTAGTATTGGTATGGCTTCATATGAAGCATTGTATGGCAGGAAGTGTTGAACACCCTTGTATGGGGATGAAGAAGGCTAAGAATTATTGAAGGCTCATAACTAATTTAAGACACTATTATAAAGCAGCTCATAATAGACCGAAAAGTTATGCAGATCAGCACCAGAGAGATGGAGTACCAAGTGGGAGATAAAATGTTTATGAGAGTATCACCTTAGCATGGAATGCTAAGGTTTGGTAAAAAGGGTAAGTTAAGCCCTAGATACATTGGTCCATATGAAATTACTGAGAGAGTTAGACCATTGGCATACAGGTTGGCATTACCAGCTGAGATGGCTCAAATTCATAATGTGTTTCATGTCAGTATGCTCGGAAGGTATCAGTCAGACCCGACACATGTGTTGCCAACCCAAGAAGTTTAAATTTCAAGTAATTTAAGTTATGTGGAGGAACCAGTTAAGATAGTTGGTTATCAGACTAAATAACTGAGCAACAAAGTAATCCCATTAGTTAAAGTACTTTAGAGAAATCATTAGAGAGAAGAAGCTACATGGGAGACTTAAGAGAGCATAAAGAAATAGTACCCCCATCTAATTGATGAAATAGGTAAGAATTTTGAGGACGAAATTTCTTAAGGAGGGAGAAATGTAATAGCCATTTTTTCAAATTAGGGGATGAGAACCCTAGATTATAGCATAGAAGAGATATCATTGAAAAGTCATAAATTGCATTTCATTCATATGCATATCACATGTATAACAATAGTATACACACATGAATTATAAATTAGTGCACATTGCAAAGAATGTATATGCACTTAATTGATTCATTCCCGGGTATGAAAGGTTAAGATGATCATTATGTGAATTGTGTATTGTGTATGCCTTGAATTTTGGTTTGATTGATTACAAGAAATAAATTTGAAATTAATTGATAAAATTAGAAAATTGATGGATGACAACATTTGGTCTAGGAAAAATGTTGAAAAATTAAGATGACTAAGCTTAAGCTTATGAATTAATGACATTTGGCATGGAAAATTAAGTGACAAATGGCACAGATAATTATTTGACAAATGGCAGCAATGAGTGGGAGATTAATTAACCTAACTTAATGGTGTCATTAGCAACTAAGATGCAAGACAAATGGAGACCATGCTTAGAGACATTTGGCATTGGAATATGGAGACACCTAGCATCTAAGGTGTCATGGTTGTGTAGCAAGACAAGTTTGGTTTATTTTGCTTCTTCTTTCTTCCTCTCACCACCAAAACCCTCTCACTCTTACAGCCATGTATTGTGTCCATTTTCCACATCAAATCTATTATTTTACCCTTCTTAATATGGTTAACAAATTAAATTTTTGTTATCTTTCTCTTCTAGCCAAAAAGCAACCTATGTTACCTTGAATTTGTGTTGATTTTTTGCATGCATGGAGACTTGATTTAGCTTGATATTTGGGCTGAAATTTAAGCTAGACAAGTAAGTAAAATATTGGTATTTATAGCATGGTATGATAGAGAGTTGATGATAAGATGAAATACATATGATGTTCATAATAGACTGTGCTAGAAATTTCTGGATTAACTTGGGTACCTTTTTGTTCTTTGTTCCTTTTTTGACCTATTTTACATAACCATAGAGCACGAATTTGAAGAATCTCAAAGAATAAAAGTTGTAGTCTTGACTTTAGTGAAAACGACTTGCTAAAAGAGTGACTAGAGCTTGAGTTACGCTTGTTTCCTTAATACTACCTGTGACAGACCCTTATATAGATCGAAATTCTAATTTCACTATTTCAGTTTATTTTACATATCTTTAGAGTATGAATTTGACAAAACTCAAAGAATGAAAGTTGTAGATATAGGTCTTAACTTGACCTCTATCAAAACAACTTGAGAATATAGCGACTAGAGCTTGAGTTATGCTTTCTTTCCTACTATTACCTATGATAGACCTATATGCAGGAACCTTTTATTATTTCCTAATATTTGAGAAATTTAGAGCTAATTCAAGAGAAAATATTATATGTGCCTCTATGTCCTTTGAGGGAGTTGGTTATGAGGGAAGCTCATAATGGTTATTTGATGGGTCATTTCGATGTGGGAAAAACTCTATATGCTTTACATAAGCATTTCTTTTGGAAACAAATGAAGCATGATGTTGAGCAAATTTGTAAGAAGTGCATTAATTGTAGACAAGCCAAGTCTAAGGTCTTACCTTATGGTTTGTAACCGTTTTACCCATACCTGGTGGGCCATGGGTTTATATCTCTATGGAATTTATTTTGAGACAGAATAGGTTAAGGCAGAGTAGGAATTCAATAATTGTTTTTGTTGACAGGTTTTCCAAAATGGCACATTTTAGTGCTTGTCACAAAATTGATGATACCAATAATGTTGCTAATTTGTTCTTTAAGAAAGTAGTTTATTTGCATAGTATGCCTAGAACTGTAGTTTCTAATCATAATGCAAAGTGCTTGAGGTACTTTTGTAAGACATTGTAGGGTAAGTTAGGAACCAAACTTCTCTTTTCAAGTACTTGGCATCCACAAAATAATAGGCAAACTAAGGCAATAAACCAAACTTTGTCTACTTTGTTGCATTATGTTATTCAAAAAATTTGAAGAATTGGCTTATAATCAAAGTTTAAATTCTACTACTAATCTTTCACCTTTTAAGGTTGTTTATGGCTTTAGTCTATTAATTTCTTTGGATTGTTACATTTTCCAATTGATGAGAGAGCTAGTTTCGATAGCAAAATGAAGGTTGAAATGGTGAAAGAAATACATGAAAAGGTGATTCGGAAAATTGAGAAGCGAACTGAATAATATGTTACTCACACAAAAAGGGCACAAGAAAATTGTGTCTAAGCCAAGAGATTGGGTTTGGGTGCATATGTGCAAGGGGAAGTTTCCAGCTTAAAGGCATTCCAAGCTGCATCCTTAAGGCAATGGTTTGTTCCCAGTTATGACAATTTATGATAATGCTTATAAATTAGATCTCCCAAGTGAGTTCAATGTTAGTGCTACATTTAATCTTTCTAACCTTTCTCCCTTTGACACAGGTGAAGATTTGGGGATGAATCCTTTTAAGGAAAGGGAAATGATGAGAACCAAGGAGCCTTATAAGCTTTTCACCTCAGATTGGATGAAGCACAAATTAGGAATCCAACATCCAAAGATCAATCAATATAGTACAAGAATTGAACTAATGACTCAAAGATATTTTCACCTCACCCACAGAATTTAGGAAGGATTAGGGGTGATAAGGAATGCATTCCATCTTTACAAGGACTTGCTTAAATGAAAACCAAGTCTTTAAAGAACCATAAAAGGATTTCCACTGAAGTAATGGCAAAAGAACTCTCTATTTGTTTATTAAATCTAAAAATCAATCAAATGTACCTACATATCATGAAATAAATGGTTTTTATACCAACCCTAATAACCTAGATGAATTCCTTAAGGGTAAGAATTTGATTTTGGCCCATCTTAGTCTAAAAGAATAAACTTCCTAGCAAATAACCCAAAACAAATCAATTAGGCCCAAAACAAACCTAACAAATAAATAGGCCTATTTAAGGCTAGAATCCACTTATTTATGTCCTAGATAGAATAAATAGAAGTTCTGATTAAATAAAATTCATAGCCCAAGTAGTTGGACCAAAGATACTAAAAATATCCTATTTGTAGACAACGAGTTTTTTTAAGTTGTGCAACAGGTCCAACCTTTTTCAACAAGTTTGACATGATGCTCCAAGCCTTCAATCATCATTATAAACTTAATTGATTTGTATCTAAGTGTTTTAGCTTCTTCCCTTGCATATAGATCCACCATCAGATTGTTAAGAGCCTTTTTAGCCCACGATCATATCATTGGACCTCTAAGAATCTCTAATGGATCTTTTTCCATAATATCACTTTGTCAAGCTTGTTTAAGTGCATCTCCTTACTGCCCAAGCTCCCCAACATGTTCCACTTCTTTTGCCTTCCTCAAAACCACCTTTGATTCTTGATCTCTAGCATTCCCTCTATCCTCAAAAGGATTTGTCCCCAAATTAGTTCTTCATTTGCAAAACCAAAAGGAGATGAATTATCAAGATTGAAAGTAGTATAAACATCATATTCACCTAGAAAAACAATCTTGTATTCATTCTAATTAATCGCAGTCCATTTTCACGAGACTACAACTTATATTTTCATTTGCTTGGAAACCTTCCCTTTTTAATGTGTACCCAAACCTAATCACTAGGATTAAATGTCACTTGCTTTTGACCTTTGTTAGCTTACTTTTCATATTGTTGTTGTCTTTCTTTCTATGTTTTGCCTCACCTTTTCATGAAGCTTTTTTACCAACTAAGCTTTCTTTTTTCCTATCAAGCTATGTCTTTCACCTAATGGCAATGGAACAAAATTTAACTGAGTCAAAGAATTAAAGCCATAAAAAATTTCAAATTCAATGAATGGAAAGGATTCTTCCCATGTTTTCAAGTTTCTTCCAACTATAGCATGCAAAAAAAATAAAATAAATTATAGTTCTATTTACTAATCCGGTTTAACCATCTATTTGTGGATGATAAGTAGTAGAAAATAAAAGTTTTGTTCTTAACTTACCCACAAAGTCCTCCAAAAATAACTCAAAATTTTAGCATCATGATAAGAAATAATGGTTTTTGGAACTTCACCTAGACAATCAATTTTAGAAAAGAATAAATTAATAATGTATGATGCATCACTGGTTCTATAACATATAATGAAATGTGCCATTTTAGAGAACCTATCAACATCTACGGAAACTAAATCATAACCTTTCCTAGACCTAGTTATACTTTAGAAAAAGTCTATAGAAATATCTACCCATGGTTCATTAGGTAGGTAGTGGTTTATACAACCCATAGGGTTGAACTCTCAATTTAGCCTGCCTACACTCCACAAATCTCTCACACACTCTTTCTATGTCTTTACTCATATGTAACCAAAAGAAGTGTTCATTCAAAATGTCAAGATTTTTTAATACCAAAATGACCCATTAAACCTTCTTGATGTGATTCTTTAATTAATAGCTCTCTCAATTAATATTGGGTAATATGCACAACCTATTCTCTCTAAACAAATACCCATGATGCCTAAAGAACTTTCCAAATGTAGATTTCTCACATGCCTTAAACACACTACCAAAATCTTGATCATCATTATATAGATCCTTAATGTGCTCAAATCCTAATAGAGCATTTATTATCCTTAACAATGCATGTTTCTTAGATAATGTATCTGCTACAATGCTTTCCTTTCCCTTTTTATACTTGATCATATATGGAAATATCTCTATGGATTCTACCTACTTTACATGCCTTTTGCTCAGTTTGTGTTGACCATTTATCTATTTCCAAGATTCATGATCAGTATAGACAACAAATTCTTCCCGCTATCATAAGGTGGGTAGTTTAAGGTTGCTTCACTAGGTTTCTCACTTAAATATGCAATTAGTTATTTATCCTGCACTAAGATGGCCCTTATTCTATCCGCACTCGCATCATAATAAATTTAAAAAGTACTGGAAAAGTTAGGTAAAGCTAAGATAGGTGTTGTACTGGGTTTTTCTTTCAATAAGTTAAATCCTCTATGTTGCTCACCCCCATCCCGTAATTTAACTATCTCACTTAATGGTGCAGCAACAGAGCATAAATCCTTCACAAACTATCTATAGAAATTACCCAACCCATAAAAACTCCTAACATCACTAGTTTTCCTAGGGGAGACCATTCCCTAATTGCCCGCCCCTTTTCTTCATCTACTTCTATACACTTTTCACTCACCACATAACCCAAAAAGACAACTTGTTTTATATAAAAAAAAAAGAACACTTTTTCTAATTAACATATAATTTCTCTTTTCTAACACATGCAACACTTTATTAAGATGATTCACATGTTCGTCAAGCGATTTACTATATAGACTAAAATATTATCAAAGTAAACAACCGCAAATTTTCTAAGGAATTCATGCAATACATGGTTCATAAGCATTATAAAAGTGCTAGGTGTATTTAATAAACTAAAAGGCATTACCAACCATTCATATGGTCCATATTTAGTTTAAATGTTGTTTTCCATTCATGTCCTTCTCTAATCCTAATTTCATGGTAACCAGATCTCATATCAATATTGGAAAACAAACATCCACCATGTATCTCATTAAGCATATTATCTAACGTAGGGATAGGGTAATGATACTTTACAGTGATTTTATTGATAGCATAGCAGTCCACACATATATTCCACGATCCATCTTTCTTTAGCACTAATAAGACTTTGAATAAGGCTCTTGTGTGCATAACTTATTTCTAGCAATTCCTCCACATTTTTTTAGTAAAAAAGCACATTAAATTAAAGATAAAAAGGATTTTGTACAAGCTAGAAGAAAATGAGCAAGTCAACAGGTGAACCAAAGCAAGCAGGGAAACAGCCCCATGCTAAAAAGCAACAGAAAAATCAAGAAAATAGGCTAACATAGAGGACAACCCAGCCAAATCAAAGGTTGACCAAAACCACAAAGAAGAGGAACATCAAATTTTCAATGGCAGCCCAAATCAACAAGATTCACTAGGCCAGGGGACTGGAAGGCATTTTTGGCCTTATTGGCAGCAAGCTCATTAATAGATCTATAGAGCGGGGTGCAAGATCTCTTTTTAGAAGGCTTGGGCTTGCTAGAAGGCCCTCTCCAAAAGAGTCATAGAAGGATGCTTGCCTTTGACCAGGGCCTTAGGAATAACAGAAGGCAGGACAAAAGCATTAACAACCATTGGACGTTGAGGTAAGGAAGGATGCTGGGTCGAAGCTGGTGTAGGGAAGCAGACTAACTGCACCTCATCAGCAAAGGAATCTTACAGAATCTTTAATTAGAATAGACTTTCTATGATTGGGAAGGTGGTAGAGAGAAACCTCTCGACGGTTAGAGTGCATGCACTAGCCTCCTGTTTGGGTAGAGACAGAGAACCATCCTACTAATCTCCAGCTCAACTACCAGGAGTAGCCAAAGGAACACATCAAAACATAGAACAGATAGAGCATCAAAGATTCAAAGAAAGCCTAATAACAGGGTTAGGAAAATGAGTAAATTCTGGGACTTTGAAGAAGAAGATTCCTTGGACAAGCTAGATAATAGAGGTTTCCAATTGTTAGGAAGTAGTGATAATGTCTCTAAAAATTATGTTTTTTCACTCTTTCCAAAGCATAAACACATTAGAGGCAAATTTTATTTTAATAAGAGCACCCTCTGCAGACTGCCTGGAGGAAATCTGATCTGGCTAGTGGCAAGTAAAGGACTGGGGGGATAGATCCCATGCTAGACCACATCTGTGAAGTAAAGAAGAGGTAAAGAATACAAAAATTGGGAGCCAAATTTACAGGTAAAGAAGAGGTGATCATGGCTCTTTACGGTTGCTAGACAAAGAATACAAAAATTGGGGATGTAGTCAAATCTAAACTTATCCATGGTAGCAAGCTTCCATTTTAGATCTAACCAAAGAACAAACCTGCGTCTAGGAAGAAAGAAGTTAGAACAAACCAACTGATAACTAGGGAAATAAACAATAGTAGGTTAAAGAAATAGATATGCCTCAAGATTGGAGAATTTCTTAGAGGGGCCTTCCCATTCTAAACAATCACTTCCATGAAGGTTAGAGAAGTAAGGGATGGGGATCTGCTTGAGCTCCAACATATAAGGGGAGTTAGTTTCAAACCATCACCAACAACCATTGTAGATAATACTAGCAACCTTGCAACCCTGAGGAAGGCTAGAATCATAAATAATCCGAGGAGACTAAATATGAAGGAGGATACCAGCATGGTGCCAAGGGTCAGTTCAAAGGTTTGTAGCTTACCCATCTCCAATCTTAAACTAGACTTTGTGAATGAAGGAGTTTCTAGCCTTAAGAATTTTCTTCCAGCTCCACAAATCTTTGTGGGAAGGAGCATAAGACTAAAAGCTTTTGGATTTGAGGATCATACAATGAACCCATTTAACCCATAATACTTCTTCATTAGAGAAAAGAATCTAGATCCTCTTAGCAAGGAGAACCTTATTCAACGACTTAAGATGTATAATGCCAACGCAACCCACTCACTTAGGAGTACAAACCTCTGCCTAATTAATCTTTGCATGGTGATAGTTACTGAAAGTACCAGACTAGAGGAAGCATCGAAGTTTCTTCTCTAACTCCTTGGCAATGTTGGCAAGGAGGAAAAAAAAAGGGTTGACCAAAACACATGAAGGGAGTTCAAAATAGAAACCACCAATTAAAGTCTACCAACGAAAGAAAGAGACTTGGTAGCCTAATAGGAAATTCTATTCTTAACCTTGAGAAGGAAAGGGAGACAATTTGCCCTGGATAGCCTGGAAGTAATCAAAGGCAAACCTAAATACTTGATAGGAAGAGGCTTAACTCCAAATTTAGAAAGCTTTGAGACAAGGCTTGATAGGTTAGAAGCAAAGAAGGCCATAAAACCTGGCTTTTGAAGGAGTTAACTCAAAGTTTGGAAAGAGAACAGAAAAAGGTTAAGGCATGGAACAAGGTGTGAATAGATAGGGAATCAGCCTGGCAGAAGAGTAATAGGTCATTCATAAAGCCAAGGTAACTAAGCCACAGTTCTTTACACTTCCAATGAAAGGAGAAGTTAGAGTTAATAAAAATATGAAAATTTATAATTTGGGTCAAGACCTCCAAATAAATGATAAAGTGGTAAGGGGACAGGCGGTCCCCTTATCGCAGGCCACAATGGGACTTGAAGAAAGGGGTAGGCTTCCCATTATCTAGGAGACAAGGTGGAAGTAAAGATACATTCCAGAGTCCAACGGATAAATAGCTCTAAAAAGCCCATGATGCGAAGAGTTTAGGCAACAAAGCTCCATTGAATAGAATCATAAGCTTCTTTAGGTCAATTTTGAAAGCACATCGATCATGGCCATTATCCAGTGACAATTGCCTAAGCAAGCAAGATATTATCCCCTCTTCGTTTGTCTTGTAAAAAGGCTAATTAATTGGGACTGGTTAAGGAAGGAAGAACAGGTTGAAGCCATTTCACTAGGAGCATGGAAATAACTTTGTTCATAACATATTGCAACAAGAGATGGGATGAAAGTCAATGACCAAGGTAGGGTGATTGGATTTGGGGACCAGGGTGACAAACGTGGCATTGATTTCCTTAAGTAATTTTCATGATTTAAAGAAGTCAAGGATGACCTCAAATAAGTCCCTCCCAATAATATCCCAAGACTGTATGAAAAATGCCCATTGAACCCATCTAGCCTCAGCTTTATTAGGATTAAAGCTAAAAAAGGCTACCTTAACATCAACACTAGTGAAGTGGGCTATTAAGGACTCAGCCAAAAGAGGGTCAAGCTAGCACCGAATGAAAGACCCCAACCTTTAAAGACTCAAACAAGGAGGTCTAAGAGTCTTCATAGAAGTCTTGAAAAATCAAATAGAAGGTCTCGAATAGCCAAGGGATTAGTAATTAAGGCATTAGAGCTGTTTTGCAGGGAATAGATAGAATTATTATTCTGTTTTATCATAAGGGATTTGCGAAAAAAATTTGTATTACTATCTCCCTCCCGTAACCACTGGATTCAAGCTTTCTTCTTGTAGAAAGACTCCTGGTGAGAAAGGGCCAAATAGTATGATTGCATAATCTACCTAGAAAAATGAATTTGACCAAAATATGAAGAACTAACAATGGAAAAACGAAATTATCAATAGGAAAAAAAATATAAATCCGTAAAATCTGCCCAAAAAAATAGATCTAAGTAGAATATAAAGAACCAACAGTGGGAAAATGAAATTATCCAAATGAATATGAACTCAAATATGAAGAATCAATTTTTTAATAGGTAACAAGAAAAAAGATGAATCCAACCTGATTTAGAGGCCAAAGCTTTGATACCAACTGATGTAAACCCCAAATTAAATATGGACACTCACAACAAACAAGATAGTTTTCCACCTCCAAAATGCTAAATCAGGTTATAACAAACACAAAAGATAGTTTTCCACCTCCAAAATGCTAAATCAGGTTATAACAAACACAAAAAAAGTATAAAAAGAAGGATATGGATGCCACACTCCAAAAAAGATGAGAAGAGGGAGTGATAAGTCATATTTGAATGCCTTGTCCTCATCTAAAATCATCACTATCTTCCAGTTCTTCACTCGTATTCCTTTCTTTGGATGGAGGGCGAAGTCTTTTGAGGGTCTATTTTTCCATTCCTATTTAAATCCATATTGAGGGATCTAAGGGCTCCATTGGGATCTCGACGCCTAAGTCCACAGTATTCAAATTGATCCCCAAAGGTTTTGCCAATGTATTACAAATAAAGGGCTGCTTAATGTGCCTCTAACCTCGCTTTTCTAATGGCAGAAGTGGTAAGTTAAGGTACTTAGAATGTTAGATCTTGCTGCTCTTCGTTGCTACTGCTTTATATGATCCCTTACCAATCTTGTTCTAAAATCTAGATGCTTTAATTGGAGTTGAAATATCTAGGTGCTCTTGTTTCATTGTGTAGATTTCCTTGAAGCTTCCAAAGCTCACTCCAAAAGCTTCATTGAATTCCTTAAAGGAGAGTGAGAAGTGGTGTCTGCCTAATTGAAACTTCAACACATCACCACAAGTAGAGGTGACCATGTACTCTAAAACTCGAAAGTGGCTAGGAACTCACAGAAGAGGTTCTTATAGTTGGACTCTCAGACTATAACAAAATGCTCTTGTCTTCTTCCTTTGGATGGTAGCTGACTAAGTCTTCTTTTCCCAAACTTTCTAAATCATCAAATGAAAAATATCTTATCAGGTCAATCTGCACACTTCACATGGTGATATACTTAAGGTTAAGGATAGTGTTGGTGAAGGCAGATTGGAACTTGTGTCACTAGTGTGTCAAGATAAAGACAGCCTATCATGGTGAGCCTTTTTAGTCCTCTCTTTCTTCCTATTCATGGTGCCTATGAAACAAATTGAGAATAGCGAGCAGTATGGAATGTAGTTGCTAACTTCAATAAGATAACCCGTGTCATAATAAGTGCGTACATATAGTAATCTAGGTACCAACAAGGATATAGAAGGAGATATAATAGGTTAAACCAAAGATCAAACACTTGGCGTGTAACTTTGGGCATCATTAATTAGGTGACTAAAGTGGAAGGGATTATGTGTTTTCAGAATGTGAACTAAATAAACTTTAAAGATATCAATTTCATAATTAGTAAGATCATATTCATCTCATAGTAAAAACCCCTTCATTCTTCACACAAGGACACATTAAACTCATTCACCTCACTTCTCTTTTTTTCCATTAAGCCCTTAATCATTCATTTCCAAAGAAAGCAACTTAGCCTTCACAAAAGTTCTGCTAGCAAATTGAACCATTCACAACATCATAATCAAGCATTCAATTTGGTAAAATCACCAATGCAAAGACAAACTCAGGTCTAAATTTCGTTGCTAATTATCATTCATGGAAAAACATGAGTAAATCACTAAGTTAGGGTTTAAACAATTGCAAAACAATGGGTCTTTCATGGTTTATAACATTCTAACACAACAAAGAATCATAAAAATGATGAAATTTGATAAAAATTGATCATGTAATATTTAATTTATTAAGAAACACTTAAACATAGATAAAAAACCAAAAGTTCAAGAAAGAAATCAAAATTGGAGAACATACCTTGAATATTTGGTGAGAAAGAAGTGAGAATGATACTTCAAACTTGAATGGATGTATTGCTTATGGTGTTAGAGTAGATTTGGAGATAGGAGATGAAGGGTGATAGAGATAGGAGTGAAAAAATGAGAAGCAATGGTTGAGTTTATGTTTAAAAACCATAGGAACTAACCCCATCACATGGTGCCTGTCATTTACACTATCTAGATTTCAATTTTTTTATAAAAATTAAAACTTTTAAAAATTGTTTTATGATACTTAAATACCTAAAAATTAATGTGGTGCTAATCTCTAAAGCATGCAAAGTAATGGATAAGGAAAATCAATGTAAATAAATTAATCAAGCAAGATGAAGCATACTTTTAACTAGTGTAAAAATAAACCAAAAAATGACATAAAATTAAGTGGTTTACCTCCCAAAAGGCACTTGTTTAATGCCCTTAGCATAACAACCTTTGGCTTTGTTAAGTCTTTTTTGGCGTTCTTTTTTCAAGCTTCCTTTTTCCTCTGACTCTTGGAATCCATCCATTAATCCTTCTTCATTGCCACCTATCCATTCATCTAACTCATTTGATTTGAGGGTTGTTTTTGCTGAATCTTTAATACGCTCAAGGCATCATCAATATGCCTCATTTCAAAAGTGTGCCAATGGTAGCATCCTACAAGGCACCTTAAGTTCCATCAAATACTTTATCATGAGAAGAAGAATATGATACTCTAGTCAAACATGGCATGATATTTTCCAAGTTAGAGATAGTGATTAATTCATCTTCAATCCTAAAAGTTAAAGGCCTTTCTAGGAAATTAATCATGGCCTTCAAAGTAGCTAGAAAAGTCCTACCTAAAATCAAAGGAATTTCATCTTCATTCTCTATGTAAAATATCACAAAATCAATAGGAAATATGAACCTATCGACTTTTACTAGTATATCTTCATCAATTCCTCTAAGATATTGTGTTGATCTTATGTAAACCCCAAATTAATTCTGGACACCCACAACAAACAAGACATATTTTCACATCTAAGAAAGCTAGATCAAGTTATAAAAAACACAAACAAAGGATAAAAAGAAGGATATAGATGCCACATTCCAGAAAAGATGAGAAGAGGGAGTGATAAGTCAGATTTGAATGCCACAAGATTGAATCAATCTTGATAAGTTCTACAGTTCAATGAAGAACCCAAGAGAAATTTCTCTCAATTCTGATAAAAAGATGTCAAAAGATGTATCTGAATACATAAGATGCATATTTATATACCCTAGGTCTAAACCCTAACAAATGGGCTAAAAAAATCTGTTTGGCATGCCCATTAACCCAATTCGTAATACCCAGCCTTAATGGGCTAATCAGCCCATTTATGACCCAATTGAATCTAATATCTGCCCACTAAGTCCTTGGACCATATTAATAATACTTGGGCTGCATGTTCCATCTTCAAGGCTTCTCTTTTGGGCCTAAATAACTTGTTTGGTGTAGATATCTTGAATCAGCCCATTAAGTGCTTCCTTCATCTTCTTAGCCCTTGACCTTGTAATTGGACCATCTAGAATGTGCAATGGGTCTTTAGTAACTGTCTGCACATTAGTCCCTTGGTTCTCATCATACCCCCATTCTTAAAAAGGATTCATCCTCGAATCTGCACCTACATCAAAGGGAGAAAGGTCAAAAATATTAAATATAGCACTAACATTGTACTCCCCTGGGAGATCTAATTTGTAGGGATTATCATTAATTTTTGGAACAACTTGAAAAGGATCATCACCACGAGGATGCAACTTGGCACGTCTTTGAGTTGGAAACCTCTCTTTGTGAATGTGAACCCAAACCCAATCTTCGGGTTCAATCACAACTTTCTTGCGCCCTTTATTTGCTTGAGTAGCATATTGTTCATTTTGTTTTTCAATTTGCTGCCTCACCTTTTCATGCATTTGTTTCACCGTTTCATCTTTCTTTTTGTGATTCAAGCTAGCTCTCTCATCAATTGGCAATGGTGACAAATCCAAAGGAGTTAATGGGTTAAATCCCAAAATAATCTCAAAAGGTGAAAGATTAGTAGCAGAATGCACACTTCAATTGTAAGCAAACTCAACCGTGGCAAACACTCTTCATAATTTTTCAAATTCTTTTAAATAATAGAACGCAACAAAGTAGATAAAGCTCGGTTTACTACCTTAGTTTGCCGATCTGTTTGTGGATGGCAAGTAGTTGAAAAGAGAAGTTTAGTTCCTAACTTACCCCACAATGTCTTCCAAAAGTAGCTTAAGAACTTTTCATCATGATCAGAAACTATGCTTCTTGGCATAGCATGCAAAAGAACTGCTACTTCCTTAAAGAACAAATCAGCAGCATTGTTAGCATCATCAGTTTTATGGCAAGCAATGAAATGTGCCATCTTGGAAAACCTATCAATAATAATAAATATCGAATCCCTGCCCCATTATAACCTAGGTAATCCCAATACAAAGTCCACAGAGATATCAACCCTTGGTTCACTAGGTATGGGTAAAGAGGTGTACAAACCCTGAGGTAAGACCTTCGACTTGGCTTTTCTACAAGTGATGCACTTCTCACAAATTCCCTCCACATCACCCTTCATTTGTGGCCAAAAGAAATGTTCATGTAAGACATTTAGATTTTCTCACAACAAAAGGACCCATCAATCCACCACCATGAGCTTCCCTCACAACCAACTCCATCAAAGAGCACATAGGCACACACAATCTATTCTCTCGAAATAAATATCCCTCATGCAACTTTCTCACAAGCCCCATAAACATTAGCAAAATTAGGATCATGAGAATATAAGTCTTTGATATACTCAAAT
>JAOXYD010218183.1:0-19342 GCA_028565735.1 Pinacopodium congolense
TATGAAAATAAAAGTATATACAAGGCATGGGAACGGTTTACGGAGATACCTACAAAATGTCTAAATCATGGATTTAAAAAATGACAACAAGTTGATATCTTTTATACTAGATTGACACCTTTGACTCATAGCACGATTGATGCTACGACTGGAGGCAATCTAATGGGAAAGACTGTGACTGAAGCCTACAATTTGATTGAGGATATGGCTATAAATAGGTTTTAGGATAATTTCGAAATCCATCAAAAGAAATCATATGGTATTCATGCAATTAATGATTTAGTAGCCCTTGCAGCTCAAATGTAAATACTGAATAAGAAGCTTAATAGTCTGATGACTGGTGCTAGTAGTAATTCTTAAAGAATGGAATGTGAAAGCTGTGGTAGTACCTCCTTTACATTATTAGAGTGTCAATAAGGTAGTCCTTTTGCCCATAAAACAGAACAAGTGCAATATGTTAGAAATTTCAATAGGCAAAAATGAAACCCTTTTGTAAAAACTTATAATCATGGTTGGAGGAACCATTATAAATTTTCTTGGTGCAATAACTAAAACTACCTCCAACCACCACAATAAATTCAGGCTAATCCTCAAAGAATACGTCCACCTGGCTTTAGAGCCAACCAACTTTAAAGAGAGTTGCCTAGTTTTGAAGAGATGGTTCTTAAGTGTATCCAATCTAATTAATCTAGAATGCAAAAGTATGAGGCATAAATTAAGAATTTGGAGACTAAAGTTAGATAGATTGCTCAACTCTTACATGAAAGACTAATTGGCAAGCTTCCTAGCATAACTAAACCAAGGCTAGAGAGAATGCCAAGGAGATTACTTTAAGGATTGGCAATAAGGTTGAAATTAAAAGGAAGACGTTAGAAGAGAAAGGAAAGAAAGTGATGGTGGATAGTGAAGAAGAAGAGATAACAAGAAGACATGACAGAAGAGAGAAAGCCAAAGAGGAAGAAAAGAAATAAGAAAAGGAAGATGAGGGTACAAGTTCAAATAAGCCACCTAGGTTGTTTACTGATTTGAATATGCAACCATACAAGCCTAGGATATCATATCCTCAAAGGTTGAAAAATACCCACTTGGACAAGCAATTTGGAAAAAATTTTGAGATGTTTAAGAAGTTTCATATCAATATTCCCTTTTGCTGAGGCAATTGCTCAAATTCTTTCATATGAAAAATTTTTGTAATAAATCTTGTCCAATAAGAGAAGGTTGGAAGAATATGAGATTGTAAACCTGAATAAAGAGTATTTCGCTACCATTTTGACCATTCCTTACAATTGGTAGCTTACAGATTGATATGGCTTTAATAGATCTAGGAGCTTGCATTAATCTAATTCCTTTATCTATTTTCAAGAAACTAGGATCAAAAGAATCCAAACCAATAACATTCTCATTGCAATTAGCTGATAAATCAATGACCTGTCTGAGAGGAATCATTGAGGATGTTCTAGTTAAGGTTGATAAGTTCATATTCCCTATAGATTTCCTAGTCTTGGATATTGACAAGGATAGTAGAGTGCCTATCATTTTTGGATGATCATTTATGGCTATTGCTAGGCACTAGTTGGTGTACATGAAGGGAAGCTTATTCTCAAACTTTTTAGAGTTCTTCAAGAGCATCAAACTGTTATAAGTTGGACCCTATCTGATATAAAGGGTTAAGTACTTCCATTTACACATATAAAATATTAATGGAAGAAAGAAGTAAGCCTTTAGTCCAACCATAATAGAGGCTGAATCCAAATATGAAGGAACTAGTAAAGAATAAAGTACTTAAACTCCTCGATACTAGTGTTATCTTTTCAATACCTGACTTTATATGGGTTGGTCCAGTTCAGGTAATACCAAAGAAAGGAGGAACTACTGTTATGAAGAATGATTAAGATGATCTCATTACCACAAGGAAAGTTACTAGTTGGTAGATATGCATTGACTATCGCAAATTGAATGACGCCACAAGAAAGGATCATTTTCCTTTACCCCTCATCAATCAAGCCATTGAAAGGTTAGTTGGGCATAGTTTTCATTGTGCCTTAGATGGATACAATGGACATTTGCAAATTCATATTTCCCTTGAAGACTAAGAGAAGATAACATTTACATTTTCTTATGGCACTTTTGCATATAGATGCATGTCTTTTGGTTTATGTAATGCCCCTACCACTTTTTAGCACTGCACGGTAGCAATTTTTGTAGATATGATTGAATCTTGCATTGAAGTATCCATGGATAATTTTTTTAAATGTGGTACATCTTTCATTGCAGCTTTTAGAGAATTTGGAGAAAGTGTTAAGAAGATGTGAAGAAACCAATTAAGTCCTGAATTAGGAAAAATTCCATTTTTTGTTGCAAGAATACATAGCGTTGGGCCATAAAATTTCAAGTAAGGAAATTTAAGTAGATTTAGCAAAAGTAGAAGTAATTTCTTAACTCACACTGCCAAATAGAGCAATTCACAGTTTTCTCGAATGTGTTGGATTTTATAGGCATTTTCAAGTATTTTTCCAAGATAGCAAAGCCCCTTACTAAAATTTTGACCAAGGATGCAATCTTTAACTTTGAGGATAAGTGTATACGATTTTTTCGATTGTTAAAGGAAAAGCTCACTAGTGCATCCATTTTGGTATTACCTAATTGGTCTCTTCCTCGTGACTTAAAGTGTAATGCGAGTGACTTTACATTTGATACAACACTTGGATAAAGGCATGAAAATGTTTTTCATCTAATACATTATAAAAGTCACACAATAAATGATGCTCAAAATAATTACACCACTACTGAAAAGGAGATGTTAGTTATGGTGTTTGCAATGGACAAGTTTCGATCCTATTTGGTTCTTTTAAAGGAGATAGTCTACGTATGAAGTACCTAATGAGTAAGCAGGATGTTAAGCCACAATTAATTCGATGGGTTCTCCTTTTATAGTAGTTTAACATTGAAATCAAAGAAAAGAAATGTAAAGAAAATTTTGTGGCGGATCACTTATCTCTCTTAGATGAGATCATAATGGACAAAACAGAAAAACAAGACATTAAGGAGATGTTTCTAGACGAGCATTTACCAGCCATACTTACGTTACCTTGGTATATCGATATATTGAATTACATGGCTGGTATTGTTATACCTCCTCACTTCTCATACCAATAGAAGTTCTTTTTTTAGGTTAATTGATATCTTTATTATGACCCTTTTCTTTATAAGATATGTGCAGATGAAATAATTTGAAGATGTGTTCTTATTAATGAAGTGCCTTCAATTCTAAGTCATTGCCATTAAAAGGAGACTTGAGGACACTTCTGCCCTACTAAGACTATACACAATGTTTTGAAGTGTGGTTTTTATTACCTAACACTATTTAAGGACGTACTTCAGTATGTGAAGTCTTATGATAATTATCAAAGGGTTAGAAACTTTTCTAGGAGTTAGGAGAGGCCACTAAATGATATTTTGGTATGTGAAATATTTGATATGTTGGATATTGATTTCGTGGGATCATTTCCATCATGATAATCGAACCAATACATCTTAGTGGCTGCTAATTATATGAGTAAATAGGTTGAAGCAGTTTCTCTTCCAAACAAATGATGCAAAAGGTGTGGTTCCCTTTCTTAAGAAAAACTTTTCACTAGATTTGAGACACCAACAGCTATTATTAGTCATGGAGGTACACATTTTTGCAATAAGCAATTTGATTCCCTCCTTTCAAATTATGATGTTGCCCATAAGATAGCTACACCTTATTGTCCTCAGACTAGAGGTCAAGTTGAAATATCTAATAGGAAAATCAAAAGAATATTGAAAAATATCATTAGCTCTTCGAGAAAAGATTGGTCAATGAAGTTGGATGATGCAATGTGGGCATATTGAACTGCATATAAAATGCCCATTTGAATGTCTCCTTACAAGTTAGTTTATTGTAAGGCTTGTCATTTACAAGTTGAATTGGAAAATCGTGCTTATTGGGCCATTCATTTTGTAAATTTTGACTCAAAGAAGGTTAGGGAAGAAATACTTTTTCAATTGAATAAGTTGGATTAGTTTTTCCTATAAGCTTATGATAACTCTAAATTGTACAAGGAACGAGTCAAGAAGTGATAAGATAAGGATATCATTTAAAGAGAATTCAAGGTTAGTGATAAGGTCTTAATGTACAATTAAAGGTTAAGGTCGTTTCTAGGAAATTAAGGTTAAGATGGAATGGCCCCTATGAAGTGATCAATATTTATTACCAATAGTCACTCAAATTTCAAAGATAATGATCAAAAGAGTAAAAGTTTATGCAACTAGTTCAGTTGAGGAGTCTTCTGAGACTTTTTCATTATTTAATCTTATTAAACTAGGAATTATCCTTGTTAGATAGGTAATTGTGTGTGATTTTGTTTTACATTATAGGTTAGGATCTTAATTTAATGTATGAAAAGCCTTTTTAGAGTGATTGAATTAATATGTTTTCCTTAGTTTGGTATGTTTGATTTGGATTTAATGTTTTTTTAGGTTTGATTATGACACAAATTGATGAATAATCCAATCCATGTTATTGGGACGTGAGTATGGAAGGATTTTGTGGTGAAATTGAATTAAAATTGGACTTATTAAGGAGTGGGCAGATCATCAACGGTGGTCTGGGAGCCCACTATTGATGGATGAGCAATCCACCGTTGATCATTCAATTCTAAAGCATCAATGGCGGGATGATCATCCTACAACGACTCCATTATAGGATAATTAAGGTGTCGTTACATGAGGATTCTGCGATAAATACGACAGCATTTCACTATTCATCGTCTTCCTCCTCCTCCCTTTCTCTGAAATGCTAATCACCCCTTAACCTTCAATTCCTTATAACTTTCTCATTTCTCAACCAAATTGAGTGTTCTTGTCCATTTGTCACATTTTCAATCCTCTACAAGAATCTAGCATTTTTGAAAATCAATAGACTTTCCAAAATTTTCTCTGAATTTTTTGGATCCCGATTCACACTTTAAGGTTTCATTTTTCAATTTTCTCTTTATATAGACATCCATTTGAATAGAATGTTGTATCATTGTGTTCAGAATTTCATTAACCTTCCATTGATACCAATTTTTATACCTAATTTCATGATCAAATTTTTAGAAATTTTGAAAAGTTGGGAAATTTTTTAGAAGAATTTTATGATTTTTGTTGAGTTTTCTAATTTATTTTGATATTTTTGTTACATTGTTTCTAATCAAATGGCTCCACTAAGAAAGAGACTGGCCAATGATCCATCAAAGTTCACCAATTTGGAGAACTTTAATTGGTATTGGTCTCAATAGGTGAATGCATTTATCGTAGAGGATTTGATTCATTCGAATCTTGAGGCTCAATTTGACACCTCAAGCGCATTTCAGGGCATCTAATGGGTATTAGTTGTCACTTTCTTAGGTCTGTTCTACCCTGATTTTGTTTATGAGCTATTCGCAAACATTGAAGATAAGACGGAGTCCGAGATGATCGAGATTCAGTCTTCAGAGAGAGATATTCCTATTCTTACCGCTCGTGGTTCCATTTTTATACTTTTAGTAGTAACTAAGGAGGGGGATTTTTTTATTAATGGCAAAGACACATTTAATGGTGATTTGGTGTCCATAGATTTTTTACTTTCAATTTTAGCCGGTAGAGACTTTAACATTAATTAAGAATAGCAGATGTTATACCATTGCTAACCTAGAAGTTTGAGTGCATATGATTGTTGCCCTAATTAGTGAGAATGTTTCCCCTCGAGCTAGTGGATTGAATGAGATGCACCTAATGGATATTTATCTCTTGTATAAGATGTTGTTTGGATTAGGTGGTATTCCTGGGTTACCATTGTCTAGTTTTATTATTCTTGATATGTAGGATGTAGTAAAGCTAAAGAAGGCTACCAATAATTTCAGTTCCCCTTACTTGTTGATGAAGATATTTAGGGACATAGGAGTTCTTATGGATTCATAGGAGGTTGAGGATTGTTCGTATTAAACGATGATTAATCCTACCCTTCTTAAACTTTGGGGTTTTGTTTATCGTAGAAGGCAGTGGTGCAAGAGGAATCAGCAGTTACACCTAATGATCCTACACTTGAGGCACCATAAGCAGCTATGGACAAGGCTTCTTTTGACAACACACCGAGTATGTATCCACCTTGTCAGTCTTCACTTATCATACCACCTCCACCTTTAACTGATGACTTCATGACTTTCTTTACCAACCTGAAGTTTTGACTTTCTTCAGAGATCTCGGATTTGAATGATGCGGTTGATGTCAATTTTGATGTGCTCACTCTTCGTTTAGATGGTGTAGATTCATGCTTATCATAGTTTAAGGAGCATCAGAGAGCTCAGGATCGAGATATTCTTGCTTCTTAATTATTTTGATTATTCGCATGGTTTGGTTCAGGACCTTTGGTTTGTTTTAGTGTGTTTTCATTTCTGTTTCATAGTATAGGTTGTTTTTATACTTTGTTTCAAATTCAATTCCCACATTGTTTATGTAATGTGGCTCCTTGGTTGTATTTTGCTTATATATTTATATTAGTGGAGCATTATTTTTTATTCCTTTTGTTTGTTGCTTTTAATTGTTTCAGTTCCTACGAATTCACCAATAGATCTTCAAGTTTATATCAAATGAGTGTACTTCTTTCCCTCCTTTCCTATATTATGCTTTTCAATTTATTTATTAAACATTGAGGACAATGTTTAGTTTAAGTCTGGGGGAGGGATCATATTGGTTATTCACGTAAGTTTTGTTTGTTTAAAAGTAATTTAATTTATCACCACTTTCATCATAATATATAAATGGTGGAAATTTTTTCGCTTTTACCACTTATTATTTTCTATGTTTTCTCTTAAATTTAACTATTTTGATACTTTGAAATTTTATATGCTTAATTCTACATATTAAAATTTTAAATTCTTTTACCTCATTTCATCATTTCGATAATATGATACCTAATAATTAGAAGGATATTCAACTTATAATATGCAACCTTTTGAGTAATTTTGTTATTTCTTTTAAGAAACTTTTATCATTCGAAGAAAAATTGAAAACGAACCAAAATTAACCATATAAAAATAGAAAAAAATCAAAATCAAAAGAAAAAAGAGAGAAATTTTTCACTCGACTGACTTCTAGCCATATTTAAGATTATAAGATTGAAGTTATTGAGTGGTGCTACTAGCCAATTGATAGTAGGTGACTCAATTGATGAACTTGGGGTTGTTCACGACAAAATGTTCACCATCAAGTTATAAGATTAAGTGACTTATCAACTAAGTTTAGATGCTCGCATATTAATTTAAATTATGTCTTTAAATTAGCCTAAGGATGTGAAAGTATCCAAAAGACAATCCATAAAACTTATTAGATTTCCTTTTACATGTGGAATTGATTTTTGTGATTTAGGTTGAATATTGAAAAATTATGAACTGAGTTAATTGCATTTGTGACTTAATGTGATGTATTAATTATATAACATTTTCTTGTGTTCTTCTTTTTAAGGGGATGCGAAAATATTTTCAATAACGATGTTGTTAATTGTGAATTTATTTTCCTACATTTATAACCCTCTTATGAACTTGATGATGAAACTAATTTTCTTGAGGACAAGAAAATGCTTAAGTGTGAGGGAATTGTTAAGGACCAATTTAATTTCATTTTTATTGATTAATTGATGAATTATGCCTCTAATTATGTGATTAACTTGATAATTTATGTATTGATTTGTTTAATTTGAAGGATGCTTATAAAAATTGGAGAAATTGTTTAAATGGATCAAAATTTGACTTAATTGTCTATCATTAATATGGGCCTGTAGCCCCAAGGTTAAGGATAAACAGAGTGTCATTGATAGATAAAGGAGTAAAAAATCGACAATAAATGACGGGCTACATGGTGCCATTATAAGTCAACCACAGTGTCGTTGATGGAGTAATAAAAAATATCGACTCCAAATCTCCACAATTGTGGCTTGAGCATGATATTAACTAATTATGCGATCTTTAATATCACATGGGAGTCCAGAAAAACTAAAAAAGGAAAAAAAAACAATGGGTATTAGATCAGATAGCATATTACATCTAGAGTTTAAGGCGGAGGCTCCTCCTTCTCTCTCCCTTAGTTTATAAGCTTCAAACACTTTCTGTTTGAATTCATCGTTGTTTTCTGAGTTTTTTTATCATTCAAACATGTTGTTAAGACATATTTCTAATTTTGTGAATCACATTCAGGGGGTTTCTAACTTAGATTACTTGTGTATTTTTTATATTTTTGAATTAATAAAAGTTGTGGTCTTATGCTTATGTTCTTAAATGTTTTTCAATTTTTCTGCAAGATCTTGATCAATTTGAGCTTTGTTCGAGTGCAAGATGAAGTTGGAAGTTCAAGATCTAGAAGCCTTTCTTGGACATTTTTGTAACCTCTAAACTTTATTTTATAGCTTATATTTTCAAATCTATCAAAGCATGTTGTTTGAAGTGTATATTTTGTATGTTTTGATCAGTATATGTGGCTAATTCATTTTTGTTGCTAAGGATTGGTGTTTGTATGATTTAAGAAAGCTTAAAGACATGTTATAGGGTCTGATTTTTTATTATTGAAGGTTTAAAAGATTTGATTTTGGACTGATCACATTGGATTAGAGTTTGAGACAATTTAAGCTTGAGAAATCATCTTCATTTATTAGAAAAATCAATAAGCAACACAAATTAATCAATGAATGGTCAAACTTTGATTTTTTAGAGCTAGAGTTTTGAGTTTAAATTTCAAGAAGGTGACTTCTTGAATTTGAAGGGCATTGGCTATAATTAAAGCATAATCAAACTTTAAGCTAAGTTTAATGAAGATAAAGAAAAGTCTTAACCGTAGCTTTTTTTTTATATTATGAAGGAACTCTAAACAGCCCTTAAATTTGTTTAAAGTTCAATTAAATCATCAATCACCTAATCTTTAGCTAATTTACAAATTTGGTAATTTTCAAAAAAAATTTAAGGCAATTAAAAATTAATTTGTAAGTGTTTAAGCCAAGTTAGATTAATTTCACTATTTTAAGGTTTTAATTAAATTGTTTGGATTTTCTTAAATAATTTTAATCTAATTAACCTAGTAATTAAGTGCTTTTCTTGTGGGATCAATATCTGGAGTCTTAAATTTACTCTATTGTATTATTTTTGTAATAAGTGCTCTTGCCAAAATTTCATTAGTTTTCAAAATAAAATCGTTTCAAAATAGTTAAAATTTTCTAAGTCACCTAACCAACACAACAACAAATATGAGAACAAGGATGTGATACCAATTGTTAGTTATAAAGGAACTTAGGAGGAGGTGAATTGAGTGTTTTAAAATTTTAACCTAATCTGAAATATTAAAGAACATAAAACAAATCCAAAATCAAAAGAAGTTCTTAAGTAAAAAAAAAAACAAATTTAATATGGAATAAAGGTAACACAATACATGTATAAAATAATAATTTAATCATCAATAATATAGTATAGATAATCTTTACAAATGATACAAATGTCCATAAGATTTAATAACCCAATCAACTACATAATAAGAACAAATAAAAGGTATAATCACCAATCTTTCGATTTACAATAATACAAATGTCAAGCTACTCAAGAGTCAATAAGTCAATTATACATTCATAAGACAATAAGGAGTTTACAGGAGAGGGAAGACATAAGGACTTAGAGTAGTTTGACAATATTAATGTTTCCTACTCTACTCCCAATACCAACAATGTTGGATTTTGCACTATCACCAATGCAGCATAAGCAAATCTTCTTCAATGAGTAAAGAGCAGCCCTTACAATTCCAATCTTCATTATTAATGGTGAAGAAGAACCTTATACCAATATTTTTTAGGCAAAGAGCATCCTATACACAATCTTCTTTACACTAGGAAGCTGAAGAGCAACCTCACAATCTTTTTAAAAGGCAAAGAGTAGGCTATATTTTTTAACCATATAAAATATAACAAAACATCTATAAAGTTGTTTCACTTTAAGTACAATAAAATAAGGGCTATTTCATGTCTAAAAATAAAGGGAATGGACGTTAATCCTCTTTAAACCTTAATAAAACATAATATGATGATCTAAGAGCTAAAAAAATTAGATCTAAAACACTAAATATGAAGATATGTGAAAAAATAAAAAATTTGGAAATCTAGAAAGCTTAGTGTTTTTAACTCTTTAAACAAAATAAATATGTAGGAGTACAATAAAACCAAGAAAACATTCAGGCATGTATTAGGGACTAAAAAAACACAAAACACTCAATTATTGCAAAAAAATAAACTATAAAATTAAAAAACCTAATTGAATAAGAAACAGTCCAAACAGTTAAAGGCTTCGAGTATGTTGTGTTGTAAAAACGAAAACTTAATATAGAAGCATAATTAAATGACAAATAGTAATTTAAAACACTCCTAAGACCCTAAGGTATAAAGTAAAAATAAGTATAAGGCTTAAAAATAGGTTGGAATGTATAACTAGAATGGTAAACACCACGTATACAAGAAACTTGAAGTACTTGAGTTTATACACAATTTAAATATATAAATCTTACACAAAGCTAATAACTGAAAGCTTAGCACATGAGTCAAACCCTTTGATATGATAATAGAGAGTTAGAAAAGGGGTTTAGAAGCACAAAACCATAAGTAGAGGCACCAAGAATTGGATTGAGAGAGATAAGCGCACTGATGTTTGAAAACATTGATGAATCTATCTTTGTAAGCTTAAGACACTCTCTAAAACGTTTGTTTTATCTTTTGGAGGCTACTAAGGGCTAGAAATAGGTTATAGGATGTGTGAGAACCTTTATAATAATTTACTACTAGCTGGAATTGAGATAGTTTTTTTATTGAAATGAAAAAGGAAAGTTTGTATTGCCTAATATAATGTTGCAACCATTAAACCACTTCAAAACAATCTTAAACAGCCCAAGCTTATATATTTTGATTTAAAAACGTTACACACACATTTCTAAATCATTTATAAAATTATAATTAATTTAAAATATGTTTCAAAGATCAATTTAAAAGTCTTTTTCAATTGTTAAATTGATTCTAGTGCTAATGGAGAACTTTGTGAAAACATTTTAAAGATATGAAATACATGAGTGAAAAAAAATTGAAACCCTTCAATATATGACCTTCAAGTTATACTTACACAAGCTTAATACTTAGAATAAATGTTCTTAAATGTTCCATAATGTTTGAATTATATATTTTATTCAATTATGAGCTCCAAGTCCAATCTTTCATCATCATATAACCTATCTTTTGACCTTGCATCAAACACTTAAAATATTAGTAGAATATATGTCTTGTTATCATCAAAACAAAGATTGAGGTTATGCATAATTTAGGAATTCCCCCATTTAAGAAAATAAGTCTCTCTGAATAATTTTATTAGCATCAATACTAGACATTTTTAAGGGAATTCTACATCTAGACAACTGCATCCAATTGTTCATCTTTTACATCTAATTTTTATCTTCGGCTTTGAACATTACTTAGATTTTAATATAAATAACAAATTCATATCTCAAAATTGATTAGGTTATATAATACTTCATGAGTTAAGGCTAGTACTCACTAAACATTCATGGGACACTAGTCACTACTATACCATATAAAATGATAGGTGCACTAGCTTAGAGAACTATGAAGTGTAGTAACAAATCACACATACTAGTAAGACACTACATAAAGGATTTTTTTTTAGCAAGGAGAAAATGGAAATTTTTCTAGGATTTTTTTTTAGCAAGGAGAGAATGGAAATTTTTCTAGAATTTCAGTGAAATGAGCTAACACAAAAGAAAAAAAAGATCATAAATTTGAAGACCTTAGTCTGCCAATGTGTCTTTAAATTAACAATTCAACTGCATTCCTATCTAGATCAACCAATGAATTTAATTGACAATTTTTTTTGTCTAAAATAACCTTTAAATTATTATAATTCTTAAAGATATTATTAGTTAACATAAGAATAAGAAGCATTACTCAAATAAATTTCCTTCAATCATGCCTAATTCCCTCGTAATTATGCAAAATATATCCTTACTCATTATTTTAGTGAATATATAAACCAATTAATGTAATGTGTCAAAAAAATTCTAACTCAATGTCACCTTGTTACATATGATCTCTATTAAAGTGATATTTTTTCTCGATATATTTGATTCTAAAGTGTTGAATATGATTCTTTATAAAGAAAATAACACGAGTATCATCGCAATTAATAGGTATCTTTGTAAGTTCCATGCTATAATTCCTATGTTATTTTCTCAATCAAAGAATGTTTTTATAAGAACTACCACCTACTGTGTATTTAGCTCCTCCAATTAACAAAGTAATCAAAATTTGTTTTTTTTACTAAACCATGAAGCTAATGCATTGCCTAAGAAGTAAAAAAAATCTGATTTACTCTTTCTATCTAAAAACATGCCAACATAGTTTGCATCAAAATAATTAATTAATTAAGTAAAATATGATACCAAAGCCTTAATGATGCAATACCATATAAATATCTAAGTATGAGCTTAGTAGTTAGAAGATGCTAAAATATATGGTATAAATACACACTAAATATAATATTAGACCTATTTTCATTAATTGCACTTAAAATAATATCTTTAATATAAATTTAAACAATTAAGATGCCATTCTTATACTTTTAACGATGAATGTTATTTCAACCTTGGCCTTAGTATAATCAATTTTTTTTAAAGAGAAGTATACTTAACCTTTCATACTAAGTCGTAAGAGCTTGTTTTAAACAATATAAAAACTGTAAAGAGTTTATAGACATGATTAGGTCCACCATGATTTCCAAATCCAAAAAAATGTTCAAAATAAACTTCTACCTAAATACAAAAATTCCAAATGATTTCTAACATCCATTTGAAATAATTTAAACTCCATGTATCCTTTAAGATAGTTATAGGTGAAAATTTTTATTTATAATCTATATCATCTTCTTGAATATATCATTTAACCACCAATCTAGTTTTGTTTATGCTAAGTGAAGAGAAATTCTAATGATGTGTTCAAATTTTTTAAATATTATTAATGATTTATTTTTGATATACTAGAAGGATATGAAAATGAAAAACATCCAAGGAAATGTGTTGGATCCTAAGGTAGAAGAGAATTCAAGAAGGAAACAAGATTTTGATCAAGCTTTAAAGTTTTGGAAGATCAAGAAAAAATGAAGAAGATTGAATAGTTCTTTAGATATGTGTCTTTGTTGTAAGTTTTCTTTATTTTAATAAATTATGGAAAAGGACTTAATTTACATGTCATATTTGCATGGAAATTTTCATATAGGTGTTAGGTTAATGTTTTAGTGATTAGTTGGATTTAATTAAGGCATTAACATATTAGGAATTGATATAGCATTGCATATAGATTATAATTGCATAATATAAGGGAAAATGTGAGAATTTTTTTTAAAGAAGTCCTTTTTATATGTCAAAGACATTTTGGAAAGTTTTTGAGGTTGTGCAAGTGTATTTAAATTGATTTCAATCAAGTTTATTTGTGAAAAATGATTTTAATTTGTTTGGAATAGTTTGCAAAATTTTGAAAATATTTGAAAGTTTCAAGAATGAAACTGTTTAATAAACAATTCAAATTTTGTGTTAAAGTCAATTTAAATGTTTTGGCAATTCTAATATACTTGCAAATTGTTCTAAAACTTTGTTGATGTTGTACTTAGAGTTAAGAAACAATTTATTAAGCTGTTTAAGTCATTTTTATACTTTTTTAAAAACATAACATTGGTTTTAAAAGTAGGACAATGGCATCATTGTTGTACTGGTGTTGTAATCTATGTACAAGACATTAATGATGATTATATAAAGAGAACAACGATGTTGTTAATTCTGCAAGAACTGTTGTTGAAGTCTAATGGCTAGCGTTCTAGAATCTATCTTTAACCATTTCTCTTCACTTGAATGTCTATTTTTTATCTCCAACAACTCTATTCACTTCTTAACACCATAAATAAGAGTTCTATAGCTTTTGCTTCAATCTCTCTAAAACACTAACCAAGGTCTGAGCATTTAAAGTGAAAAATATCGAAGTTTTGTGAGTTCTTAAGTTTTCTTAGTTTAATCTTCTTCTTTACTGCCTTGATTTAATTTTTATTTTTGAAAATTTTTTAATGATTTATCAAGGTCTTAAGGATTTTATATTTCAAAATTTTCATTCTTGGAAGATTTATAAACTTCTTTTTAATAATAGTTCAATTGAAATGCCTTTAAATGTGATTTTTGGTTACTTATTTAGGGTTTTTTATTTGTTGATTGTTTATTATGTTATATGCACCTCTTTTCATTTAAAAACAGTTTACCTTTCATAAAGAAGATTGAAGTCATTTTAAATTATTGAATGTGATTTGCATCGGTTTAAGAATTATATTAGCTTTAGGGAAAGCATTAATGATTATGATTGATGTCATTACATATGTTACATCTTTTTTAGCCCTTTAAATATTGGCTTTAACCAAGCTTTGTATTGGGAAGTGTTGTTAGAATTGAGGGCTTAATTTTCTTGCTTATTGTTAGGATTAAAATTGTTGAATTTTGTTATGATTAAAAGTGTTACACTTTACCAATTTGGAGTAAAATTGTAGTACGTTACCCTTCACCTTTAAATAAGATTATACAGTTGCCCTTTACCTCCTTTGAATAAAGAATATTGTTGTCCCTTCGCCTCCTTTACAGAAAGAAGAAGTTGAATGGGTTTCTCTTCACCCCGAGGAAGATAGATATAGTGAAAACTCCAACATCAGTTGTATTGGGAGAAGATTAGGTCTAAGGGGTTTGGCTAAACCTCTATAAACTCATATGTAACCTTCCTCCTTTATAGAAGGCTTTAGACCTTTCATTCTTAATCTCTCTACCATGATCACTCTTTATTAATGCAACTAAGAGTCCCTTTTTCATTTTCAATGACTTTTAAAAAAATTTAAAATTGGCTCAAAATCTTCTCTTTGCTTGTTAAGAATAAGACCTAAGTGGACCAACTAAAATTATCAACTTTTACTAATGCATAAAATTTATTACCTAAACTAGCATCTCTTATAAGGCCAAAGAAATCTATATAAAATAATTACTTATGTTTAGGAGAAGTTATAAAAAAAAATTTCCTCTTGACTGAAATCTTAGGGCATGTTTATTTGGGTTGTTGATTATGATTTTTATGTTTTTGTATTGGTTTTTGTGTGTCTTTTTGGTTTATATACTATTTTTTTCGGTTTTTGTGATGTATTAATGTATTGTTTTTATAATTTTTTGTACTAATTTTTTCGGATTCTTTGTTAAAAAAAAACATGAAACAAAAACTAAAAACAAAAGACCAATTAAACAAGGCCTTAGTTTTTGCCCACTAATAAGCTCCGTATATCATTTCTTTCTCAAATGAGATACATATTTGTTTTTCTAGCCTCCATTTGTCTAATCCATACATCTTCACTCGTAAAGATCAAATACTTTTTAGTTTTTGTTTATATAGGTCATTAATTTCAACTGTGTATATCTTTCCTTGTCCCTTGCCTAAAAATGCAATGCCATTATTAAAAACTCTAGAAATAATTCAAGATTTTCTTTGAATAGATACCTTATAATCATTTTCATAAAGATGGCTCACACTTGGTAAATGATCCTTTAATCCATTAACTAAAAGTAAGTTGTCCATTATATTTTGGCCTTTCTTGCTAATGTCAATTATCTTATCCTTAACAGTGCCTTTAAATGTAATCAATCCTCTTTTTTTTTCCTAAGGATAATTGGGATGCATCATGGATCCTTTATCTTGAACACACATTATCTAATACCATTTTTTTCCTTTTAGGCCCAAAATTACGAAATAATCAATGTGTTTTAGGTAACCAAATTAACATATGTCCTTAATTCTTAGTTTGTTTTTTATTTTTAACCTATTTTCTTAAGTATTTACTTAATAATCTTTATTTCACAAGAACATTGTTAGCATGCTCATAATCCCCACACAAATAAGTTATCATATGAATATATATATATATAGTATTATATGAATTAGTCTTATGATAATGAGTAATAAGGTTTTTATGCACATATGCATTTATGATTCTTCTTTGAGTGTTATAGAAATAAAGGGATCTCTTGTGATAGTGGTAAGATATTGAACTTTTATAAAGTTTATTTCTTAAACTATATTCATGGATATATGGACATAATCATTTATTATGTTATTATGTCGAAGATGAGATCTAAATGAATGAGATTACATAAATTTATAGAAGTTATCCCTATTCTTTCTTAGGAGATTTTTAACTTGATATCTAGATTGGGAACCATAAATAAATGCATGAAATTTCCTTTGGAACATGTTTTGAAAAAACGAAGCATGCGTATGCTTAGATTACAATGCAACCTGCTTATCTACTTAGGTTAAGATTCCTCATTATGCAATTGCTTGCTATTTATAAAATTAGTTTTGGTATTAATGCAATATCATAAGTATAACCTGCCCTATGCTTATTTTTTTAGTTCTTTTATGATCCAAACATAATCTTTAAATTCCCACTTGGTTTAGTGTTCACTCGCAAAACAAACAACTAATTTATGTTAAAAAATTTAACTATATGGGTCGTACTTATAGTAAAGAATCAATACTAATCTCATGAGGATTATATCTAGACATCCTACTAATTTGGTTTGCAATTTGTTCAAGAAATCGATTTAAATAAATTAATGACACAAAAACAAATTTGGAAGAAAGAGCGAGGAACACAATCAATCGCAACACAGCAAACTGAAAATTCGTAGAAAATCAAGCTTTAAGAATAGGACTTGTTTTTATCCTTATTTGTTTCCCTTTGGTTAATTGATCTAATTTATGTTTGGCCCAAGATTTCAAAATATTTTAGCTGCCCTCTCTTAAGGTGCAACTAAATGTCACTAATTAAATAACTTTGGGATCTCTCAATATGCAAAGCCTTTCCTAAATATTTAACTAGATATGAAGCTATCCTATAGGCAGTATATTAATTTATTAAAATCTCTTTCGACTAAATCAATACCTTGTTGTCTATAGGTCTATTAAATGTCAACTCTCATTG
The DNA here is from genome assembly GCA_028565735.1 of Pinacopodium congolense. Taxonomy (NCBI): domain Eukaryota; kingdom Viridiplantae; phylum Streptophyta; class Magnoliopsida; order Malpighiales; family Erythroxylaceae; genus Pinacopodium; species Pinacopodium congolense. The sequence continues at coordinate 17,124 of JAOXYD010218183.1, forward strand.
TACATCTAACACAAATTACCCAACTCACTCTCTCGATTTGTTGTAGGGTTTAAGTTCAATAAACAACACCAATATTTCTAAAATTAAATTAATAACCAAAGGGTCCCAAATAATTTAAAAAATAAATCCTAAAAATATTTTAGCCTCACATAATAATAAAAATAAGTTTGATTATATCCATATTTTTCCAAATATGAAATTAAAAAAATAAGATAAATAAAAATAAAAAATAAAAGCAAAATAAATTTGGAAAAATAAATAAATATTGAAAGAACTCTTGCAGTTTGAAGCTTGTGAGGTGTTTGGAAAGGAAGCTTGGATAAGTAATTTCTACTCTTGTTCCTCCTTTTTTTTTCTAAATCTGCTTGTATGCTCTGGTGGTTGCTTCCCTACATTTTTTTTCTTCTGTCTATGCCTCCCTTATTTCTTTGTTTGCTTGCCTTCTCTTTGTTTTTATGTCTGTGCCTCCTCTAATTCATTTCTTAGGGCTATTGCTGCCCGTGTTTTAATTATTTTCTAGTTGGGCTGCTGTGTTACTGTTGTTGGAGAGAAGGTGGGTCTTGGATTGTTGATGGTTGGCTTTGATTGGAGAGGTGCAAGGTGTCTTGGGCTAGAAGGCTTAGAGGAGAAGGGCGAGTGGGTTGGCGTGCAGGCTTGGGGCGTCTGGGGTGCGGGTCACACAGGAGGTAAGCCAGGTTAGTTAGCAAGTGACGCAGCTTAGCCTAGAGGCCATGCAGGTTAGGGCGGTCAAAGAGCTGGCTCTTGGTAGGTTGCTAGCTTTCTCCAGTAGCAAGCCGTGCAGTAGGTGAACTTGGAGCTAGTTTTGGACTTTCAACTTCATTCTTCTATCTTCATTCTACATTTCAAGCCTCTTCTTCTTTTTTCTTCAACTTCATATTTTCAAATTTAATTTTCCCTACACAATAAATAAATACACCAATAAGATTTAATTCTAACCCAAAATTAATAATTAAATAACAATAAAAAAGACATAAAAAACACTTAAATAAATAGAACTTCAAATTAATACTAAATATAAACAAAACAATAATGAAAATTATACTAAACAAAACACACAAAACAAATGTTAAAACACAATAAAAACAACCTATTATGTAAGAAATACATGCAAAACACTTAGAAAATACATACAAAAACATAATTATCAATTTCCCCACTCTTAAACCTTTGCTTGTCCTCAAGAAAAATCAAACCCAATTCAATTCCATCATTTCATTGTCATAAAGATTAAAGTAGCAATCCCATAAACTTTAGCCAACTCAAGTATCAAGCTAATACATATATGATGACTATTTTTCATTAGTGTACATAAGCAAACTCAACTTATGAAACCATTTCTCAAAGATAAGTATAAATACAAAAAGAATTTTCCTCATGGTTTCACTTATTTCTCTCAAGTGTTTGATGGTTCATGTTTCGCTCAAGCTTCCTATAGGAAACTACACTATCATAAGATTGCTAATACACCAATTCTTCTCTACAAGGAATACATCCTAAAAATAGATCTTGAGGAATTTGTTTTGGGTTGTAATGGGGTTAAGGTTAAGGTGGGTAAAAAAGGGTGAAAAGGTTCATCATAAGGATCCATAAAATATCAAGTGCACAAAGGGATGACTAAGATAACTTCTGAGATATACAAATGAATAACATTACTACTTTACACTTATTGATGGTACTATCTGTTATTCCTTTTTCTTTTCTTTTTCTTCTTCATTTTCTTTGAAAAAAATAAAGAAGCAATAAAGAAAATAGTAGCCAAAGGAAATGTGTTAAAAGAGTAGCAATATCACTAAACTCATTTTAGAAAAAAAAATGTAGCTCAAAATACCAACAAATGCATCACTTAATACTCTACTAAGTATGTGAATAGGTAAGTTAGTGGGATTTTGGGTTTTAAATTGGGGTTTTTTCAAGAAATAAAAGGGTTAAGGCTCAATAGGGGTAGCAAGGGATAATAAAAGATATGTCATTTAAGCCAAAGGTTAAAACAAAAAGGGTCTTAATCATCTCTATTAAACATGCATCATCTAGACTCAAACTGGTTCAAAGCAAGTTTTGAAGGTAATAACCTAAGGAAGCATCACACATACAAAGAAATGAAATGACTATAGATGAAGTCACATAGGCTCAATCCTCACATTGGCTCAAATGAAAATTCATTATGCATCTTTACACTACCTCATTGCTCAAGTTTCAAG
>JAOXYD010218197.1:0-32928 GCA_028565735.1 Pinacopodium congolense
AAATTGTGTTTAATATCTTGCTTGAGTGTTTAAGAGTTTATTTGATACATCCTTTATATTTTAGAAAGGCTATTTCATCATATTAAAGCTAGAACTCATTCATCTATCAAAACTATCTATATTGAGACTATTCTAACTTGAATCTCGATTCCAGGTGATAGAACCTATTTTTAAAATCGTGTTATTAGAATTTTCAGATTGCTTAAGGTCTTTAGATTGTGGTTGAATCTTGTTTCGAATTGTTTAGGCTTGTTTGAGTTATCATTAAGCTAGAACATTCATATACTTCAAGATAGCTCTTATTTTCTCTGTTTTGAGTTTGATTCCAATTTCAACTTACTTAATCTATTTATTTGTGATTTTTATTATTTTTTATACTTTTTTAAGTTCTTAGGAGTCAGATTAATCTTGGTTTCAAATTTTTTGTTGGATATTTCATCATTTGTGTGCATTAGTTCATTTATACATCAAAACTGTCTAGTTTTTGATGTTCTTCATTTCATCACGATTTTCATCACATAAATCAGTTCTGGATGCATAAATTTATTGTGGTTAGTTCTCATAAGGTGTTAGGAGTGCTATGGTATTTTTAGTTTGATTTTTAAGCACTTATATTTTTGTTTAGAATTGAATATTTATAGAGTGATTAAATTGTCCAGATTTTGTGATTAGCATATCTTAATCATATTGATTAAACATATGCAAGTTTTTATGCTTAATCTCTGTCATATTAAGTTTGTTTAGGCTTTCAAGATTGTCATTATTCATTCATATTTTTTATTAAAAGCTAAAGCCCTTAGTTTAATTGTGCATTGAGTGCAACACCTTTCAAGGTGTATTTAGTTACTTGAATTTAGGGGAATTGAATCCCTTGGATATTTGTGAATTGTATAGGCTTCTCTTTGCCTTGAAAAGATTTGGGATAGGTCACTCTTCACCTTTGGAAAGTAATATTATTGTTGTGGGTTACTCTTTACCATTGGAAAGTAAGATTTTAAAGGTTACTCTTCACCTTGTAAGATTGTACTTGTTTTGATGGATTAGTATAGAATCATCCAACAAGTAGTTGGAAAGGAGACGTAGCCTATCTTTATGGTAGGTGAACTTCTTTAATTGGCTTGTGTCTTCTCTTATCTCAACTTATTACATTCATTTTGGTAATTGCATTCTCATTCCATCTTAGGATTGAATTTTGGTTTAGTGATTACATCTAGTTTCCAATTGATTTAGGTTGCTAGTTTGAATTAGCTAAAAAATTTTAAACACCCAATTCACCCCCACCTCTTGGGTGCCATAAGGCTTACAAAAAGCAATATAGGAACCCTTATTTGAGCTTCAGAAGTGGTTTGAAGCAAGCCTTGTGGACAAGGTTCTTTGAAGCATGAGCGTATTGTTATGAATAAGTGAAGGAAACGAAGATGAGTCATTAGTCAATAAGGACTTATTGAGACAGTGTCGTTGTGTAGGAACATTACACCTAAAATGTTGTGTTTATTTTTACTTTCCTCACATGATTATACATGCTAAAATATTATAGAATCAAGTCTTATATATCTTTGTAACAATTGAAAGGATTTTTTAGGTAAAAGGTATACAATTAATTCTTTTCCTCTAATTTCCCCCTCTTTCTCTGCGTGTCTTTTCCCTCTCGAATCTTCAAATTTTCTTTTCTTCCAACAGTAGTTACCCTTCAAGAGTTATTGCATGGTCGCACACTTATATAGTAGGAGCGAAGCATCATCCTCCTTATAGAGAATTTCTTGATCATTTCCCTCGACATTACATGAGGTAGACAATATTGGAAAGTCAATTGGCTAGTTAACACCCTTATACGTAAGGAAAAAACACCTTGACTCAAAAGGAAATCATAAGTTATTTTTTGTATTCCTTTATAAACTTTTTTTTAATGTTTATCATGTTACATTTATTTTATAGTGTTTTCTGTGATTAAAGAAAAGCTACGTAATAGTATCTTGGGTTTAATCCCTATGGCACCTAAGAGGGAGAATATGGTGAATTAAGAGTTAAAAAAAATTCTAAACTAATAACCTAAGTCATTTAAACCACTGTTTAACTATATCCAGCCCTTAAACTAAAATTCAACCTAAATGCAAATGATATGCTAATTATAACTAAATAATTCAAATTAATCAATTAGGCAACAATCACGATATGCATAAAACTTAAAGAGTGTAGAAAAAGTAGGATACACAATGATTTTTATAAAGGTTCCGCTAATCACCTTTAATTTACGCCCTCTTCCAACACACTTATTGGAACTTTCATTAGTAAAAATCTTCTTTAAGATGAAAAGGAACACTTAAAATAATCTTCTTTCCATAAAGGGGGTGACGAGCAATTCATACAATCTTAAGGTTAAAGAGTAACCCAAATACAATTTTCTTTCATGTAGATAAAAAGTAACCTAATACAAATCTTACTTTTTATGAAAGGTGAAGAGTAACCCCTTTACTAAACTCCAATATCAACAATTTTAACCCTAACAACAAGCCCCAAAATCAAGCTTTCTAATTCTAACCCAAAAATATACAAGTTAACTCACTAGTTTGATCAAAACCAATGTAAAAATGGGCTCATAATGTAACCAATGTAAAACTAATACTCAACACATTGTCTAATGCTCATTCAACAGCATAAATAACATAAACTAATCCCAACACATATTCAACAACCATAATAACTCAAATCTTCTTTATAAAAAGTAAAGAGGAGCTTTTAACCAATATTTTTATGGAAAAATAGGAGCTTATACAATAATAACTAACCAACACAATTGAAAATTCCTTTTCAACACATAAAATATACCTTTTAATGGTGTTTCATTTAAAATTCAATAAACAAAAATTTCTAATTCTTTCAAGAACCAAAAATATGAATAATAAACCTCTTAAAAGCTTAATAAACTAGAAGATATTGGATTAAAACTAACAAAACTAAAATTAAAGATTGAAATATGAAGATTTCATAATAAAAACTTGAGAACATTTGAAAATGAAAATTTGGCACTTTGTAAGTTCAAATCTCTCTTAAATTTTGATAAAGTTGTTCCAAATGTATTAGACCTTATTTATAGAGCTCTTGAGCTCAAATGGCCAATAGATACTTTACTATACATTGTGGGATGAAAAATAATTAAAAATAGAAATAAAAAATAACTGTTATGTTTGCATTTCACTAATCAGTCGACAAATCGAACACATTGGTTGATCACTGTAACATATTAACCAGTCGACCAATTGAGCATATCGGCCGATCAATAACTAGTTGACTAGTGTGTCTTATTGGTCGATCGATTAATGTTGTAACGACATATAAAAACTAAAAAATTTGACCAAAAACCATTCCAAACAAAATCATTCACTTTCATTTCAATTTAAACAAGTTACAAATCATCCTCTAAGAAAAGTTGAACACCAAGACATGAAAATTAAGATAAAAAAACACAAAATTTCTTGGTCTATAACCAATTTAGCACATTCTTGAAACATTTTTTTAACCAATTTAAAGTCAATTCATAAACATGCCAAAGATGTTTCTTTTACTTTAAAACCATTACATGTATGTTTTAAAACACTTTTCAAACCTATTTTAATTACCAAAATGATTCCAATTGCCTTAAAATTTAAATTTGACCTATTTTATGGAAAAATTCCAACTTTAACACTTTAAAAAATGTTTAGAATTCTCTAAACATCATCAAACAATTCAAAATGTAATTTTCATCCAAAACTCATTAAAAAGTGTTTACTCATATTGGATGAGTTGATGAATTTTTTTCTAATCAAGTTTTTTCCACCTACTAAGATTGTAAAGAAAAAGACAGAAATCACTTCTTTCATGCAATATGAGAATGAAAACCTATATGATGCGTGGGAATGGTTTAGAGATATATTAACATGGTATCCCAGTCATAGGTTCTCTATATGGGAACAAGTAAACAATTTTTATGCAGGGGTTATACCATTAGCCAAAAGCAGGCCTACAAGTTGATTGATGATATAGCCACGAACAAATTTCAATAAAGCATCCCAGAAGACCTATAGGTGTTCATGTAGTAGGTAATTTAATGCCCTTATTAGCTTAGATGGAGGTTATGACAAAGAAGTTGGAGAGTTTGATGCATAGTGTAAAGGGAGGAACGAGCTCATCTATGAGAAGTTGTGTCATGTGTGAGCATTGTAATAGAGATTCCTATCCATCTTCAAAGTGTTAGGTTAGGAACTCTTTTCCACAAGAGTAAGAAGAGGCTTATTATGTGAGTAATTATAATAGATAGAGAAGGGATCCGCATTCTAAAACCTATAATCCAAAATAAAAAAATCACCCCTAATTTTTTGTTTTTGGAACAACAATCAAGTAGTACAGCCATAACCTTCCAATGTTTATAGATTTTCACCTACAAGTTTCAATGCTTCCACTTCTATACTACTAGAGAAATCAAACTTAGAAGAGTTACTCACAAAGGATATCTCTAACATTGAGTTTTGGATGCAAAATAAAGAAGTCTCTTTCAGAAATTTAGAAAATCAGATGAGTTAGATTGCGAACTTGTTGAAGAAAAGGACTTCGAGTTCATTATCTAGCACAACTGAGGCCAACTTGAGATAGTATGCAAAGGCAATCTTACCGAGGAGTGACAAATAGCTTAAAGGCATTAAGGAGAGTCAGAAGGATGAAGGATCTAAGGAGAGTGAAGAAAGAGAGAGTTAAGAAGCAAGTAAGGAGAAAAAGGAAGAACCAATTACAAGAGAGGATCGACTCAAGTTATTTGATATTCCTATTACTAATCCCATAAGATCTAGGATCCCTTATCCTCAGAAGTTAAAGGTAAATAATTTGATAAGCAATTTGGTTAATTCCTTGAAATTTTTAAGAAATTGCATATTAACCTTCCTTTTACTAAGGCTATATAACATATGCCTTGTTATACTAAGTTTTGTAAGAACTCTTGTTTAATAGGAGGAGACTTGAGGAGTATGTGACGATGAAGCTGAATAGGAGTATTAAGCCATTTTGCTGAAGAAGTTTCCACCAAAGCTCAGAATCCATTGAGTTTTACTATTTCTTGCACTATTGGTGATTTACATATAGACAAGGCCTTGATGGATTTAGGTGCGAACATTAACTTGATACCTCTTTCTATTTTGAGGAAGATTCGATTATTGTAGCCTAAACCTAATATAGTTTCACTCTAATTAGAAGATAAATCCATTACATATGCCAAGGGAGTCATCGAGGATGTGATGGTGAAACTAGATAAGTTCATCTTTTAAGTGGACTTCTTAGCCCTTGACATGGAGGAAGACAGAGACCCCCTCCCCCAATTATTCTTGAGAGAATTTTTATGGCTATAATGACAACGATCATTGATATGCAGCGTGGAAAGTTCATCTTTAGGCTTCAAGATAAATAGATAGTTTTTGATGTGTTTGATGCCATGAGAAATCCATCAACTCTTGGCTCTTGTAATTTCATTGATGTATATTCTCCTGATATTGATTATTCTTTTATTATTTATATAGTATTGTTGGAGGAAGAAGCATAATGTGTGCTTGAAGATATAGGTGAGGAGTTGGGAGATGATATGGGAGACTATAGAGCTGATTTGAAGCAAGTTTATTAAACACAGTATCGAGCTTATAAGTCTCTCTATAGACTAGTCAAGCCATAGCCTAAGCCTTCGATTGAAGAACCTCCCCCTCTTAATCTAAAACTCTTACTTGTTCATTTAAAGTATGCATTTGTACGACCACTTGAGCACTTACTTCTTTATTGATAGGTGCCATAGAGGAGAGGTTTTTTTAGGTTGCTTCAAGATGTTGAGGTCTAAATAATCTCTAATTTTAAATCAATCCAATCCTAGATCATCCAAAGGCAAGCGTACCTTGTCAACAAATAGTATAAAATGATAAGAAACCAAGTATTATTTTCCTAGGAATCTCAACATAATACTAATTAAATTAATGTTGAATTGTCTATATAGCTTTAAATGAATTGAATAAAAGAAAAAAAAAGGTATTAACTAAAATAAAAAGAAATAACGTTCAATCTAAACATGAGATAATGAATTAGGAGTCTAACAAATGATAAATTCGCTAGAGCTTTGGATTTCAATGTGCTAAACAAATAAAAAACAATTCGTTAGACAGATTTAAGAGATTTAAGGCATTCGTCACAAAAATAAGATATAACCAATAGTCATGGAAATATCTTTTCTCTTTTAAACTCAATTTATCTATTTGTTCTATAAATAAGTTAGAATAAAAGACATTAATCTCAAGAAGCTTAATCCTAAGTTTGCTAGATCTAAGAACCTTCACAAAATACTTTAGGGCTTAGTCCACACCTAACTTTAATTATGTTGTCTAATCAATCTTCCAATAATTAAAAACCCACGATCATAGTTCCTTTAATCATCTAAAAATCTAACTAAGATGAACAATCAAAGAACGATTAAATTAAGTACTTTAATTATGAAAAAATCCTCCAAACATAAAACCCATTTAATCCTAACCTTAACTGATCAAATTAAGCACACATAATCAACAATGAAACACAGATATAGCAAAACACATGTTCATTGACGATAAGCAAGAGTTAATACAATGTAAGATAACAAGAGGAAGAAATACAATTAAAATTGTCCTATTCCGATGAAACCCACTCTTTAATCCACCTTGAATACTCTTGGAGCTTTAATCCACTTGCCCAATGCAAAGAAATTAAAAAAAACCTAACTACGAACAAAAACAAAGTAAGAACTCTCTTCTCCGATCTATTCTTAGCCATTCTAATCTCTATTTTCTATGTTTTTAGGTCCTTTTATAATTTTTAAGTGGTAGCTAGGGTTTTGGGACGAATTGGGAGTGATGTTATCAAGTTTGCCTCTAAAAATAGCAAAAATATGTGTAACAATGTCTTAAATGATGGATGAATAGAATCTAAATGATGCCATTTATTTCTTTATGGAACCGTCGTTTAAGTCTAAGATTTGAACATCAATAGCAGTTGACCTCATCCTTCAATAGCATCGTTATACAGCTCAAAGACTGTCATTTAACCTCTTGTTCTACATAATCTTTGCTCATTTTTACTCTAATTCTCTTCTAATTCCTCCAATATATCCCAAAATTTTTATGTACTTGAAATTAGAAGGAAAAGCTCTAAATTGGTATGATTTATGCATTAAAAGGGATAAAAACATATCAAATCGTGTATAAAAATCAATGCAAATTTCCCTTTAACATAAGACCACAAACAAGCCATTGGATGGACTGTTAAAGATATCAAGGGTATTAGTTTCTCCTTTTGACACATCTCATATTCATGGAGGATAGAAGCAAGGTGTTGGTGCAACCCCTTAGGCGACTCAACCCATGAATGAAGGATGTATAGTTAAGGATAAGGTAATGAAGCTTATAAATGCAGGTATTATTTACCCCATTTCTAATTCTAATTGGGTGAGTTCTATACAAGTGGTGCCAAAAAAGGGAAGTACCACTATAATATAAATGAAAAAAAAAAGATGATAGCCACTAAGAAAGTAACTGGGTTAAAAATGTGTATAGATTATAGGAAATTAAATGACACCACTCGAAAAAATAACTTTCCTTTGGCTTTTATTAATTAGGTGATTGACAAGTTAGCTAGACAATTTTTGGTATGCCTTAGATAGATATTCTGGTTATTTATACATTTCAGTAGCCCCAGAAGATTAAGAAAAAAAAAACTTTTAAATGTCCTTCTAGTAGATTTACATATAGATGTATGCCTTTTGGTTTATATAATGCTCCTGCTATACTTCAAAGATGTATAATGACTATTTTCTTTGACATACTTGAAACTTACATTGAAATATTCATGGACAACTTCTCTGTGCTTGGCACTTCTGGTACATGCTTAGATAACTTAGAGAAAGTCTTAACCAGATGTGAGAAGATCTATTTAGTTTTTAATTGGAAAAATATATAATTTTATGGTCTAGGAATGCATTGTTCTAAATCACAAGATATTTAGAAAAGGTATAAAGGTAAACCTAACAAAAATTGATGTTATTAAGAGACTTCTTCCACCTAATAATGTCAAATTTATTATGAGTTTCTTAGGCTATGCAAATTTTTACTGCCATTTCATTAAGGATTTCTTTAAAATTGTTAGATCTTTAAATGAGTTGCTTGAGAAAGATACTATAATTTACTTTGATAACAATTGCATGACATCTTTTCATTTGTTAAGGGAAAAACTTGCAATTGCCTCTATATTTTTATCTTATGATTGGTGTCTTCCTTTTGAACTAATGTGTAATGTAAGTGATTTTACAGTAAGGCCTTTGTTGAGCTAGAGACAAGATAAGCTCTTTCATCCCATTTATTATGTAAACAGGACCTTAAATAGTGCATAACACCACTACACCACTACACCACTAAAAATAAAGAGATGTTAACAATGGTATTTGCTTTTCATAAGTTTAAGTCTTATTTAGTTTCGCCTAAAGTCATTATTTATAATAATCATACAGCTTTAAAGTACTTGATGACAAAACTAAATGTAAAACTAAGATTGATTAGATGGGTTCTACTTTTATAGGAATTCGATATCGAGTTAAAGGATAAGAAAGGGGTTGAGAATGTCATATTTGATCACTTATGAAGGTTGGATGAAACTACCATGGAGAGTGTGTTGTTGCATACTAAACTTAAGCAAAATAAATCTAATTCTTTCCAAAACCAAATCAAAGGTATGCGTATCTTGTCAATAATTATTATAAAATAAAGTAAATCGAGTATCGTGCCCGAGGGATCAAAGTACAAACATATCAAATTAATTGATACGTAATTACGTAGATAACCAAAACTTGATTGATGCATAAAAGAATTAAAACTAGTGAATGACGAAATATGTAATATGCAAACTATGAATAAAATGCGATTATCTTTACCAAAGAACAAAACTAGCTAAAACTTCATATTTTAATGAGTTAATCCCTTACAATTAATGGCGGTGGATTGATTTATGATCTATTTCACTAAAACAAAGTGTTACCAATGCTCATAAAAACATCTTTTCTCTTTTATACTCAAATTACCTATTTGATTCATAAATAATTTTTTATAAAGGGCATTAATCACAAGAAGCCTAGAATCAAGTTCTTTAATCTTAAGAATCCTTACACAATACCCTAAAGTTGGTCTACTTTTAGGTTTAAGTATGTTACCTAATTGATTTTTTAGAAATTAAACACCAATGGTTCTATTCATAACCCAAATAACATCTTAACCATAGCTAAAAAAATAATCTACTAACACATATTCATTAATGGAAAATAAGTTTAGGACATAACAAAGGTTTCCATTGAATGAATTAATAAAATAGAGATAATAAAAGTGCTAAAACGAAAAATACAAAAGACCATCAAGAAGATGGACACTCTTTGAAGATTTTTACACTAAATTATTACTTGAAAGCTCTTAAAAATAGGGATTAAATTGATAATGAAGGCTGGAGAGAAAATATGAAATAAAAACCTAAATATGATGATGTAAAAGGAGAAATTGTCTTGAATATTATGTAAAAGTGACGTATAAGAGACTGTATATAGTCTCTTTAGATGACTGCTAAGGTTTAGGAACAATTATGAAGTAATTTGAACAAGTTTTCACCTCAAAATAGCAAAAATGATGCATACAGTGCCATTAGTGGTGGTTCAGTATCCCATCAACAGCCTTTATTGTAGGCCACTATTAATGGCCCAAATTCGAAGAATAAGGATGGATCAATTCATCCAACAATGACACCATTTTACATCTCTAGCAACCGCCTTTGATGGTCTGTTATGCATATCCCTTACTCCTTTTTGCTCCAATTCACTCTTAATTCCTCCAATTTGCTCCAAAATCATTATGCACTTGAAATTGCGAAGAATAGCTCTCAATTGGTATGGTTTATGTATAAAAAGGGACAAAAACATATCATGCATTAAAACTAATGCATTTTACCTTTTTACAACACCCTATACTTGAATTGTTACTTATCCTTAAGCAACTCACTTAGACACTCAATTGAACATCTTCTAAGTATGGTTAAAGGAATCAAGCAACTCAAAATGAATTATGTGATTTAACATAGCTTAGTGCCAAATAATTTAAGCTTGATCATGGATAAACATCTATGGATGTGAGACATAAGAAAAACAAAGCATAATACTAAATTTTCAAGAAACTTAAAAAGATCATTATGCAAATTTTTCATAGATTGATCAATTAGTTCAAATCCTTATTTCACTCAATCAATTATGAAAGATCATCTAAAAGAGTTATGCAACCAAACATTCACATTGATTCATAATTCAACTTAGTAGGCTTTATACCAACTTCCAAATTTAGCTCAAATAATAAAAATCAATTTAAAAAACACATTATTCACAATACACTTTATTAGATGAGAATTATAGGCTTGGTTAGGAGGTCACTTAGTCTTTTTACGCAAAAGTGAATACCTTGTCCCTCAGTTACTCAACCAAATCACTTCACACTAATTGGATACTAACGATACTCTTTGACTTTGACCTTTTTATAGTACAAAGCCAGTGGAGTAAATTAAACTTGCTCACATATTGATTTTATTTTTTAAGTCATAAAAGGCATTCTAACATAAGATAACATAATGATCATAAAGCATCCATTTTTTGAAGTCATAAAACAAACCAAATGTTCTTGTTTACCAATATTCCTAACTAGTTGCATAGACTTTCAAATTTTCTTAAATAATTGAAATCATCGCGCATATCTTAGTTTCCATTCCAAATTCACATGCAAATCCACTTAGAACTTCTTTCAATTAAGCATTATGAAAAAGAATCAATTTCCACCATACATTCACATCCACGATTAAGAAAAATCATGATAAAAAAGGGTTATTTAATACCAACTATACCAATGACATGCATCACATCATGATATACCAACTAACGTTTAACCAAATTTAGCATAATTTCTAACTAGAATGACCAAGTTAGTTACAAAAAGAGTTGCGACGATTCAAATGTGTATCACTCATCCTGAATATCATCTCATTTTCCCCACACACTTAACATGAAAATTTTCCCTAATGTTTATGAAATCAAAGCATAAATGGAAGGAAAAGGAAAGGAAAGTTCCCTGAAAAAGAGAATCCTATAACTCTTCGCAAACATCCTTACAGAACTTATAAAAGAACTCAAAACAACTAAAGGAAAAAGCATCAAACTTAGAATGAAATGCAAATGAAACAATGGTAAAGAAAAAGAAAAGAAACTACAATCCTACTAAAAAGTATGCACTACGAGTCAAAGAGGAGAAGGTAAAATGTCATGAAGGAAGAGTCATTCCTCGTAATCATCCACCAATTTGAGCATATATAACTTAGCACGCTATCTGTATACCTTAAAGGTTCATTTCCTCTTTAGGCTTTAAAAACCCCAAATGGAAAGATGTTGACAACCTCGAATGGACTGTACCACCTTAACTTAAACTTCTCTGGAAAAAGATGAAAACAAAAGTTATATATTAATACTTTGTCACTTACCTTAAAGTTTCAGTGTAGGAGATGTTTGTCAGGTCATTTCTTCACACGCTCCTTATATAGTTTCAAACTATGATAAGCATCCAAACATAACTCCTTGAGCTCGTAAAACTGCCTAAGTCTCTTGACACTTACATAAGATAGATCAAAATTAAGAAATTTAGTGGCCCAATATACACGTGCTCTAGCTTCACTGGAAGATAGCAAGATTTCCTTACACTATCTTTAATGATGATATGCCTATGGATGTTTTAAAGGCAATTGTATATGTCCAAAGTACATAATCTAACTTTAATGACTAATCCCGCTTAGAAGCATTGACAGTCTTTTCTAAAATTTTCTTCAACTCCCTATTCAAGACCTTAACTTACCTACTAGTCTGAGGGGGGGTATGGTATGGCAACCTTATGGGTTATCCCATACTTAACCAATAATTAATCAAATAGTTTGTTGTAAAAATGCAACCTCTCATCACTAATAATGGCCCTAAGTGTTTCACAACATGTGAAAATGTTCCTTTTTAAGAATCTAACAACACCTTTAGCCTTATATGTATGTAATACCTTTGCTTCTACTCATTTACTAACATAATCAACTACAACTAAAACATATTGATTATAGAATGATTTCATAAACGGACATATAAAGTCAATACCTTAAACATAAAAAACCTCATAAACAAGAATGTTAGTTAATGATATGTCGTTTCTCCTAATTATATTTCCATCCTTTCGAGATCTATCATAAGATTTCGAAAATGCATATGCATTCCTAAATAAGATGGGCCAGTAGAAATCACACGCTAAGATTTTATATGTCATCCTAGTTGCTCCAAAATGTCCCCTAGCCTCTTTAAAATAACAGTAGTGTAAAATGAAAGACGTTTCCTCTTCAGGAATGTAACGATAATTATCCCATTCTCACAAATCTTATAAGGCAAAGGGTCAACCCACAAACAGTATTTTACCTCTAATAGAAATTTCTTCTTTTGAGAATAAGAAAAGTCAAAAGGAAGGATATTATTAACAAGGTAATTAACATAATCGACAAACTATGTAGTGACTATCATAGCCTTGAGATGCTCATTAGGAAAAGTCTCCTTAATGTCCTTGTAAATCTTGCTCTCCATGGTAGCTTTATCCAGCCTCAACATGTAATCAGCTACCAAGTTTTTAGCCCCCTTTTTATCCTTTAACTTGATATCGAATTCCTGAAAAAGTAGAACCCAATGAATTTGTGTTGATTTTATATCTGGTTTTATCATCAAGCATTTTAAAACTGCATGGTGAATATAAACAACAACTTGAGATAAAACCAAATAAGACCTAAACTTGTCAAAAGTAAAAATAATCGCCAATATCTCTTATGTGGTAGTGTAGTGGCATTGTTCACTATTCAAGGTCTTACTTATATAATAAATGGGGTGAAAAAGCTTATCTTACCTTAGGCTTAACACAACCTCCACTGCAAAATCACTTGCATTATGCATTAGTTCAAAAAGAAGAGGCCAATCAAGAGATACAAGTATAAGAACAATCACAAGTTTTTCCTTTACTAAATAAAAAGATATTATGCAATTATCATCAAAGTCAAATGCATCATCTTTCTCAATGAATTTAGTTAAACGTCTATCAATCTTAGAAAAAAAATTTTAATCAACCAATGGTAGAAACTAGCATGGCTTAAGAAACTCCTAATAGATTTAACATTATTTGATGGAGGTAGTTTCTTAATGATATCTATCTTGACTGGATCCACCTCTATACCCTTATTAGAAATTTTATGACCTAACACAATGCATTCTTGAATCATAAAATGACATTTTTCTCAATTATGTAATAAATGGGTCTCTTTACATCTAGTTAATAATTTTTCTAAATTATCTAATCATGTATCAAATAAAGTATCAAATATAGAGAAGTTATCCATAAAATTCTCAATGGAAATTTCAAGCATATCAGAAAAATAGCCATTATGAATCTTTAAAATGTAGCTAGAGCATTGAATAAGGTAAAAGGCATGCATTTATATGAAAATATACTATAGGGACATGTAATAGTTATTTTTTTCTTGATCTTCTAAAGTTACTAGAATCTGCAAATACTTAGAATATCCATTTAAGGCACAATAAAAATATGTCTATCTAACTTCTCGATAATATGATTAATTAAAGGAAAAGAAAAGTTATCTTTTTAGGTGGCATCATTCAATTTCCTATAATCTATGCACATTCTCTACTCAATTACTTTCCTAATGACTATCATCTCTTTTTTTTTTTTCATTTTGCATAATAGTGGTGCCTCCCTTTTTAGGCACTACTTAGACATGACTCACCCAACTAGAATTAGAGATAGGATAAATAATACCTATATCCAGAAGCTTCACTACCTCATCATTTACCATGTTCTTCATATGTAAGTTAAGTCTTCATAGGAGCTGTACTAACGACTTACTTCTATCATCCATAAAAATGCGATGTGTCTAAAAGGAGGAGCTAGTACTCTTTATGTCTGTAATAGTCTATCCAATGAATTACTTGTGGTTTCAAAGCACCCTCAAAAGCATAATTTCTATGGCACTTGTCAATAAAGAAGAAATAATGACAAGTAAGTACTCAAGTGGTTGTAAAAATACATACTTCAAATGACTAGGCAGGGGTTTAAATTAAGAGAGAGAGGTTCTTTAATTAAAGGCCTGGATAATGGCTTGGCTAGAATTTAGAGTAGCTCATAAGCTTGATATTATGTTTAATAAGCTTGCTCCATCTCAGCTCTATAGTATCCTAAATTCTCTTGCAACTCCTCGCTTACATCTTCGATCACACATTGTGCTTCTTCCTCCAATAGACCTGTATAAACAATAAAAGAATGATCAGCATTAGGAGAATATATATAATGAAATGAAATGAGTCAAGAGTGGACAAATGTCTTAAAGTATCGAACACATCAAATATTATTTCTTCATCTTGAAGCCTCAATATGAGCTTTTCATGCTGCACATCATGATGGTCTTCACTGTAGCTATGAAGGTTCTCCCTAAAATGATAGAGATGTCTCTGTTTTCCTCCATGTCAAGGACTAAGAAGTCCACCAGAACAATGAACTTGTCTATCTTCATTAATGTGTCCTCGATGACTCTCCTCAAGTATGTAATGGACCTATTCACTAACTAAAACTATAGTGGGTTTAGGCTCTACTAATTCAAACTTTATAGAAATAGAAAGGGGCATCAAGTTAATTCTTGTACCCAAATCCATCAAGGCTTTGTCTATATGTAAATCATCAATAATGTAAGGAATAGTAAAATTCCCTGAATTCTTGAGTTTTGGTGGCAACTTCTTTAACAAAATGCCAAACATTTAGTTTCATCGTTTCATGCTCTTCAAGCCTCCTCTTATTTGACAAAGATTCTTTAAAATTTTTGGCATAAGAAGGCATTTGTATTAAAGCCTTAATAAAGAGAATTTTAATGCATAACTTTTTAAATACTTCAAGGAATATACCAAGTTGTTTATCTAACTATTTACCTTTAAGTTTCTGAGTATAAGTTATTTAAGGTTTTACTGAATTTATTATGGGATTCACAAATAACTTGGGTTGATCCTCCTGTGCAACTAGTACTTTCTTGTCCTCCTTGCTAGCTTTTGGACTCTCCTTTTCTTCACTCTTCTTTACTTCTTCATTCTTCTACTTGTCCTCAACTTCCTTTATTTCCTTAATGCTCTTTAATAAGATTATTTTTGCATGTTCTCTTAGATTAGCCTCAGTGGTACTAAACAATGAACTCGAATTCCTTCATTTTAATAGGCTTATGATTTGACTCATCTAATTTTCAAGATTTTTAAGTTAGGCTCCTAATTTTGCATCCTAACCTCAGTGTTGAAGATGTACTTTATGAGTATCTCTTTAAAGTTAGATTTTTTTGGTAGTATGAAAGTGGAAGCCTTAAAACCTGGAGGTAACGGTCTTTGAATAGTGAATGACTGTAGTTGTACTACTAGTTTATTACTCAAAGAAAAGCTTGAGTGATTCCTCTACCCTGGCTTATAAGTATGGGAACATAAATCCCCTCTCCGGCTGTTGTAATTGCCCACATAAAGGGATCTCTTCTTACTCCTGTGTTAAATGGTTCCTAACCTAACACTTTGAAGATTGATGTGACTTTCTACTATAGCATATAGTATAACTCCCCATAGATGAATTTGCTCCTCCTTTATACTGTTCATTAGACTATCTAGCTTCTTCATCAGATCCTTCATTTGAGCCAATAAGATCACTTAGTTATCAAGTATATGGGCACTTGTAGCTCTATTATGATGTCTCTTTGTATGATAGTAAAAGTTTTTAGTGGTCATCTCCTCAATCAACCTGTAAGTCTATTCCAAAGTCTTTCTCATTAAGTTTCCCCCAACAGCTATATCAATGGTGCTCTTAGTAAATGGTGTAACTTCTGTATAGAAGATATCAACCTATTGTCATATGGAGAACCTGTGAATAAAGCACCTTACCAACATATCTTTGAATCATTCCTATGCCTCATAAAGATTTTCATTCTTATAGTAGGTGAAGGAAGTGATCTCCATCTTCATCTTGGTAATCTTGATAGGTGGAAAGAACTTGGACAAGAATAACTTCATCAACTCATCCTATGTAGTAATAGACCCCGGTTGTAATGTAACCAACCATGCTTTAGCTTTATATCTCAGAGAGAAAAGGAACAATCTCAACTTCACTACATCATCTGAAATACCATTTTGCTTGAACAAATCACATATATACAAAAATGCCTCTAGATGGGTATTTGGATCCTCTAAAGGTAATCATCTAAACTATGATGGTTGACTCTAAATATAATGCCATAAGGAACCTAAAAGTTAGATGCCATGACCTTAGGCCTCACAATGTTAGCAATGGGTTTGTTGTTGTTCCCTATGGTAAAATGCATCATAGTTAGTTCCCTTCTCTTATCTTGATAGTGCACAATCTCTTCCTCTCAATGCTCTATATCTATATACTGTGCTTTAACCCAAAACTGCTCTTTTCTGACTTCTTCTTTTACTTTACTATATTGAGCCAATCTAGTTTTTTATATAACCTGCGAGTGATTATTTCAATCTCAATATCAAGCAGTGAACATTAGGATTTTTTTCTACGAGTGTGTATAAATAAGATTAAAAATTAAAGAAAGCAACAAAATCACTAAAACTAGAAATAAAATACACTAAAAGAGAAAAATAATCAAATAATCAACTAAAACAAGTAAGAAAGCAAACAAAATAAGAAATAAATCTTCGAAAATCAACACCGTCTCAACCTAATATCTCACAACTAGGATCCTTGGCAATAGTGTCAAAAACTTGTTGTGATTTAAACGTAAGCAAAATAAATTCAATTCTATCCTAAATCAAACCAAAGGTAAGCGTACCTTATCAACAAGTAGTATAAAATGGAGTAAACTTAGTATCATACTTAAGTGACCAAAGTACAAAAATATCAAATTAAAAGATGCGTGATTATCTAGATAACTAAAGTTTGATTGATTTGAAAAAGAATTAAAACAAGTGAATAACGAAATATGCAATATGCAAACTATGAACGAAATGCAATTAACATTACTAGAGGACAAAAACTAGCAAAGGTTTTGAATTTCAATGGGTTAATCTCTTAAAATTAATGGCAATAAATTGATTTAAGATTTACTTCACTAAAACAAAACATAATCAATACTCAAAGAAACATCTTTTCTTTTTAAACTAAAATTAATTATTTGATTCATAAGTAATTTAAAATAAAAGACATTAATTACAAGAAGCCTAAAATCAAGTTTTTTAATCTTAAGAATCCTCATACAAGACCCTAAAATTTGTCTACTTTTGGGTTTAAGTATGCTACCTAGCTAATTTTCTAGAAATTAAACACCAATGGTTAAGGAATTCAATTACCCAAGGCTCTAATATAAGTGATCAAACTAAATTAGGCAAAATACGCATTCAATTAAGATAAAAATTAATCAAGCGCAATCTGTTCATAACCAAATAATTTCTTAACCATAACAAAAAATAATCTACTCATACATATTCATCAATAGAAAATAAGTTAAAACAAAGGTTTTCATTGGATGAATCAAAAAAATAGAGTGAATATAAGTATTAAAATGAAAAATTCAACTGATCAAAAAGAAAATCAAAACTCTCTGAAGATTTTTGCACCAAATCATCATTTAAAGCCTCCCAAAAATAAAGATTAAACTAGTAATGAAGGATGAATAGATAATATGATAAAACCTAAATATGATGAAGAAAAAAAATATGTTTTGAATATTATGTAAAAGTGATGTATAAGAGGCTATTTATAGTCTCTCCAGGTAGTTGTTAAGTTTTAGGAATAATTATGAAGTAATTTAGTCAATTTTACTCTTAAAATAGCAAAAATGACGCATATAGTGCCATCAACAGTGGTTTAGTATCCCATCAATAGCCTTTGTTGCAGACTACCGTTGGTGGGCCAAATGCAAAGACCAATGGTGGTTGAGTTCATCCATTAATAGCGTCGTTATACATCTCTAATAACTATTGTTGATGGTCTGTTATGTATGGTCCTTGCTCCTTTTTGCTCCAATTCACTCCCAATTCCTCCAACTTGCTTGCATATGAAATTAGGAAGAATAACTATCAATTGGTATGGTTTATGCAAAAAAAGGGGGATAAAAACATATCAAATCATACATTAAAACCAATGCATTTTACCCTTTAATAGGCTTCTAACAAAGATGTCAAGAAGACTTTTTCCTGATGAGCATCTCATGGCTATAATAATCATTCTTTGGTTTGCTGATTATGTTAAATACCTTATTAGTACAATCCTTCTTCCTAATTTTTGTATTTTCAAAAGAAGAAATTTTTATCGGAGGTGTAATATTATCTGTAGGATGACCCTTTACTTTACAAGATTTATATAAATGAGATAACCAAGTATTTTATTCTTGAATAGGAAATGTCTTTTATTTTGCATCATTGTCATTCTAAAGAGGTTAAGGAGGCATTTTAGGGCAATTAGATTAGTGCATAAGGGCTTCGAGTGTGGTTTCTATTAGCCCACTTTATTTAATGATGCATATTCATTTGTTAAGTCTTGTGATAAGTGTCAAATGGTGGGAAATATATCGAGGCGACATGATACACCATTAACTAACATTCTTATTTATGAAGTTTTTGGTATTTAGGGTATTGAATTTATGTGACTGTTCTCTAAGTTATATTCCAATCAATGCATTTTATTCATAGTTGATTATGTTAGCAAATGGGTATAAGCATTCTTAAAAAAGAATATTTTCACACGTTTTGGAATACCTAAGGCTATTATTAGTTATGAGGGGTTACATTTTTGCAACAATTTTTTTATTCATTATTGATTAAGTATGCAGTGACCTATAAGGTTGTCACACCATACCACCTCCAAATTAATGAGCAAATGAAGATTTCTAATCGGGAATTAAAGAAAATCTTAGAGAAAATTATCAATGCTTATAGGTGAAACTGGTCAATAAAGTTAGATGATGTACTTTATATATATAGAATCGTATTTAAAACACTCTTAAGCATGTCGCCATGTAAGATAATATATGAAAAGTCTTGTCATCTTACAATTAAGTTAGAGCATCATGTATATTAGGGCATTAAATTTCTTAACTTTTACTTGTATTGTGTAGGTACCAAGATACTTATGCACCTTCATAAGCTTAAGGAATTCCGTTTGGATGCTTATTATAATGCAAAGCTGTATAAGGAACGTGTGAAGAAATGGCATGACAAATAGCTCATATGCCAAGACTTTCAAGTGGGCGACAAGGTATTGATCTATAGCAGGACAAACTTCTCTTACGTCAAGACTTTAAGATAAGAGACAATTTATTTGTCTATAACTCCTATCTTCATCTTTCTCTAGGGAAGTTTAAGTTAAGATAGTATGGTCCATTTAAGGTGATACAAGTCTTTTATTTCGGGGTTTTCAAAGTGAAAAGAAGAAATGAAAACCCTTTTAAGGTAAATGGACAGTGAGCTAAGTTATACGTGCCTTAGTTGGTCGACTATTTGATTTTTCCAACCTTTTTGCATTTCCTATTTGAAATTTTGTTACTAGTTTTTAATTAAATTTGGTCATTAATTGTCACACTCTTTTATCTATTAGGAAATGAGGATTGAAATTAAGGACTCTAAGTTATATCTTTAGTGACAGTATGTGATGTTTTTAGCAATTAGATGATATTTGACTGGTCAAAACATATGCTTTAAATCAATACAATATGTATTTTATAGGCTTCTATTTTCTAGAAGAGTACTAGGAAAATTTCCCTTGTAATGAATTGAGGTCATAATTTGATTATGTAGGAATGTTAAAGAGTAGTAGGACTGTTGATTGTGTAGGATTGTGCAAGACTCTTGAGGTTATGAGGTAGTTAGGGAATTGATAACCCTTGAACCATCTCATGTGTTTTTCTATATATACAAGTGTTTAATTAGTAGTTTGTAAAATTTTGATTAATTTCCTAACTATACGTTCTATATGTAATTGTAGCCATAATAAAATGTTTGGAGATATACTTTAAGAAGATTGATTAGAGTCTGTTTAGTTTGGCTACATTAATACTATTTTCTTAGTTTTGATTTTGTTGTTAAAACTAATTGATGAGGCAAAGGCAATGACATTCATTTTTATTTTCAATTGTTTTGAAAAGTAACTCAGGATTTGTTTACCTAAAAGCTTTATGTTCATATGCTACTTGTATTTCCTTGTTCATTATGAATTTTCCTATGCACGAATTTTAATATGAACAATAAAGGCACCCCTAGAATCCAAGGCGAACAGTGAAGGATTATTCAGCATTCTTAGGACAAGACGTAAAGGGTCATATGGTTGCCTTTCTTTTTCTTCCAAATTTTTATGGATATTGACTAAAATAGTAAAGCTCCTCACTATTTCGCCTTATTAATTTCATAAAATAAAATAAATGCAAACAAGAATGTAAGAGAAAAAAATAGTAGATGCAAAGATGGAGACCAATGAAACAATATATCTAGTTGATTGATTACCTTTAGCATCTTACTTGATTTTTTATCAAATCTTTATTTTTTAAAATCAATCATAAAAATAAGGAAACAAAGTTACTTCCTCCAAAATTGATGTTGCTATCTATATATGTTACTTCATGTGGTAAAAGAAATGTTATTATATAGTATATGGAGCAGATGAAAGCATCTTTCACGTTCATATGTTACATAGTAACTTAACATAAGCTAAAAATGAATTTCATGAAATATATAAAAGAAAATAAAAGAATGATGGAATCACATAAGCATCATAATGTTGACAATATTGGAACATAAAGATTTACAGTTAATCATAAAGCAATTAGAGTTAACAATCAACTTACAAATGAATATTAACAATCAACATTGCTTAATTAACTAGCTCTTAACAAATATATCTGCACTTTGAAGATGGTAAGAAGACACAATGCAATTAAGCCCAACCACCTGAAATCCAAATATTCTTTATTTTGAATTGACTTAAACTAACAATTCGTCAAATCATTGTGTAACATTAGAGATTATGTCATTACTAAAGTTACATACATTAGACGCCTAAGATAAAGGAACCTAAAAAGATGAAGAAACAACACAAATATTAAACTTATGTCAAATTTTGTAACATTATAATGAAATATTATACATACTTACCTCTTGCAAATAGTAATGAATCTTGCGAATAAGTCTCTTATCCCAACGGAAAAAAAAAAGTAGTATGACAAATTTTTTTAATAATAACAAACTTTCTAACTCATTTTCCATGACTAAATGCCTACAAAAGCCTTACAAATTGCATGTTCATTAATGAGTTGCATAATAATAACATATTTAAATTAATAATTGGAATACCTACTTCTGTAGTAACCCATTAATAAAAATATCAACTAATATTAGGCTTAACATTTGATATCTACAACTTCTTCTTTTTTTTTAATCACAATATAGGTCATCAATGTATGAAATCTGAAAAAATGAAGAATAATCACCTAAATAAATGAAATATAATCTACATACCCAATATAATAGTAATAGAAAATACAAAAATTTATTTTATTATTAAACATAATGCCTTCTTGTAGCAAAATTAAGAACATATCTTTTTAGCTTCTACTAAATTGTCGACACAATAATAAATAACATTTCTGAATCTAATAACAACACTTTTATACTCTTCCCATGTTAAATATATACCAAGTTTATAAGCAACATATTTCTCAAAGAAAGAAGTTTATAAGCAACAAAAGTTACATATACTTTATTTCCACCCATACCATTAGTAATAAAAGCAATAAAACAAAGTGAAAGAGAAGATTGAATTTAAGTAACATCTTTAATTTTGTTTTACCCACATATTAACCATTAAAATCTTTCATTCAATTTCTCAACAACTCATATTTCATTTATATGAGAATTTATGCACTGAAAATAATTTATATGTAATTAATTGAAATTGAATTAAATTTTTTTAACAAATTCCTAAAATTACTAGGCTTGTTGTTTCCTAAAAAAATTTTAACAAATTTATTAACACCCTATCTTCTAGTTGTTAAATGCTAAAAGAATAAGGTTAGGCAATGTTTTCTTATCTAACTCATAATAACAGGAAAAAAATGGAGTGAAAGGGAATTAAGGACAACACATTAATGATAATAAAGAAACAAAAAAAATCATCATTCTTAGTTATGTGAGATCTACACCAACAAAGCAATCCTACTGTATATAGGAGTGGGGGTCATTGTGTTGAAGGGAAAAATGATGACCATTATAGTATGTATCTTGTAATAAACTATAATTACTTATTGCATAAGCTAAATGATGTTAAAATACCTTACTTAAAACATTGATAGACATTGTTATTAGAAGACTTTTTTATAGGGCATGCCCAGTCAAAGGTTGAATGTTTGGTACCTAATGAACATCTTCTCTTGAAGCCTGTCTCTCCTTTCCAAACTCTTCCTTGTATTCTATCTCTTCCTACTCTTTTACCATCAATGCCATTCCCCTTAATTTTAATTACCAATTTTCTAATCATTTCAAGCATGAAACCAAACACAACCCATTTTAATCCAACCAAGCTAGCACATAGACATAAGAACATTTGAATCCAATAACACTTATAAAACTTCAAAGGCCTCCAACCACATCATTCAAAGTTCTACTTTAAGATCTAAATTTACCTTAAAATCCAAGACAAGGTGAAAATAAGTTCTACCTGCTTCATGATAATGAGTAATGTTGATCCTAGTAATGCAGTTAAACCTAATTTAAAACAACTAACTAGTTTATAGAGTAAAACTAAAACAAAACTTACAATTAGCTTAGGGTATGCTTGGTATTGCTGTTAGTTGTGTTTTTTGTGTCTTTTTTGTTTTTATGATATATTACTGTATTATTATTTTTTTTCCAGTTTTTGTACTTAGAAAAACAAGAAACCAAAATAAAAAAGTGATACAAAACTGATAGGCTTGGATTTCATTGTATATTTATATCTATTTAATGCCAATTATATATACAATTGCTTCCAATTGGTGTTTAAGAGTTGAATTTTGTGTTTGAATATTTAACAATGTAGATGGAAGCCAATTCTCTAAAAAAAGGCAAAAAAGAATATGATTTTTTGACTAAAACAACGGTATCAGTCAGTCCGCCATTGTACTCTAGCCATCGTTTTACTCTCAAAATAAAGGACTTAAACAACAGTTTCATAGCTCGTCGTTGTACTCCTTGTAAGCGCCATTGTAGTACTTGTAGACAGAATTCCAACTGGATCTTCATCATCATTGGCTGTAACTTTTACAACTTAACTCCCACTTGCAACAAACATATATATTGAGCTCTAAATGCAAAAAAAAAAGAGATTAGCATAGAGAAAACACAAATTTAAGAGAGAAAATCATATTGTTCATGTTCTAGAGTTGTTTTCTCTTGTTCTTCATCATTTTTAACTTGTTTTTTATATCTGAGGTTGTAATTGGGTCTTAATGAAGCTCATACATGTTATTCAAACTTGTAAACATGTTTAGAACCTGTTTATGGTGCATTATAACCTATTTTTATATATGAAATCCATCTTTTATTCTCATTTGTTCAAGAACATGTTGAATACTTGGAGAATTATTTATTTCTTACTTCAAATGAGTGGCTGAATCTGTTTTTGGTTAAGAAATGCCTTTAAAATGATCTAAACATGTGATGAATATGATTCCATGCATGATTAGGAGTTGTTCTTTGCTTATTGATGAGATTAATGTTTGTTTTACAATAAACATGTAAGATAAAGTTAATAAATAAGTTAAGATCTGAGAAATCTACTTAATTTATTAGACAAATATTTAAGCAACCTGATTTAAGTCATTGAATAACCAAAATTTGATTTATCTTGAGGGTTATAATCTAAAAATTGGAATTTTTGGATTAAGCTTCTTAATTTTAAATCCTAATGCTTAAGCTTATGACATAACCAACTTCCAACTTAAGTATTTAGAGATTAATCTTTGTCTTAACCATAACATTGCTTAGATTAAGTGAAGTGATCCTAGAACAAGTCTTCTAATTCACTTTTAATCCATTTTGATCATTAAAGAGCATTTCCTAACCCATTTTATCTAATTAGACAAGTCCTTTTATCACCTAAGTTATTCTGCATAACTTGATAGTTTTAAGTTTAATTAGTAATCTTAATTCTTGATTCCAATTTCATTTGAATCTCTAGATAATTGTTATATAAATTTGGCCTAATACTTGCAATTTACCTTAGATCCTTTTGGGAACAATACTTAGATCTCAAACACTTCCATATATTACTTGTGATTGGTACACTTGCTATCAGTGTTGGTTTTAAATTCAAATTGAGAAACTAGGCTTAAAAAACATAATTTTTGAATTATTTTGAGTTAATTGACCTTCATAGAAAACTGACCAACAAGTTCTTAGTGTTGTTGCTGGGGAACGAAGCTATTCATAATTGAAATATTAGGACCATTTAGTAAAGATTACTTTAGAGTTGTTTATTATGTTTAAAGTGTTTAAATTTGTTTTCCTTACTTTGTTTGATTGCATGTGCTTTATTGTGTGAGTTTTTGTTGTTAGTTAGTTTGTTTTATTTCCTTTTGTGCTTTAATTTGTATGCTTACTCGGGGAAAAAAGCCTAAGACGTTAGAATTTGATCTAGAGCTTGAGAGATCACTTAGGAAGAAAAAGAAAGAAACTCGAGCGAGCGCATCTAAATTGGTAGGAGTAGAGACTTCTAGTGAACAATCACTTGAATAAAAATGGA
Organism: Pinacopodium congolense; assembly: GCA_028565735.1. Lineage (NCBI taxonomy): Eukaryota > Viridiplantae > Streptophyta > Magnoliopsida > Malpighiales > Erythroxylaceae > Pinacopodium > Pinacopodium congolense. Next base: position 24,942 of record JAOXYD010218197.1, read on the forward strand.
TCCACCAAAAAAAATAGAAAATAAACCTCAGGAGGATGCTAGACCCTTGACTATGATGAATTTAACATTAGGTAACAGAGACCACCTATGACTAGCATTATGCAGCATAAGATCAATACCACTAAATTTGAAATCCCTCATAATATAATCTTAATGGTTAGAGCTTCTCAGTTTAGTGGAATGACTCTTGAAGATCCAAATTACCATTTACAAAATTTTCTAAATATATGTGATCTTTTCAAGAGTAATGAAGTTCTTGAGGATGCTATTATGATTAAATTATTCCCATTTTTCCTTACAGACAAGGCTAGAGCATGGCTTAATACTCATCCTCCTGGTTTTATTACAATATGGGCCGAGCTAATAAAACTATTTCTTAGTAAGTTTTTCCCACTTGCACAAATTACAAAATTGAAAATTGAAAATAATTCCTTTTTTGCAATATGAAAATGAGAGCATATATAAGGCGTGGGAAAGATATGGAAAATGTTGGCTAAGTTTCCTAGTCATGGTTTTAATACTTGGCAGCAAGACATATTTTATACAGGCTTCACAGCCTTTACTCGATGCATTATAAATGCCATATCTGGCGGAAGTTTTATGCACCAAACTCTAGAAGAATCATATAAACTTATTAAAAACATGGAAACTAAAAGTTTTCAATATAACTCTGAACACGTCATCCAAAAAAACCATACGGGATGCATGCTATTAATGATACAGTTTCTTTAGCAGCCTAGATGGATATTCTGACTAACAAATTGGACAGTTAGGTAAGTAGTGTTAGAAGTAGTGGAATTAGAAATCTAATTGAATGTGAACATTGTGGTAGTTCCTTTTATGTGTCATTAGATTGTCAAGTAAGTAGCCTCTTTGCTACAGAACATGATCAAGCACAACATATGAGCTATAATAGGCAAAGGAATGATCTATATTCAAATCCTTACAATCCTGGATAGAGAAACCACCCAAACTTCTCTTAGAGAGACAATCAAAACACTTACCAATCTCCAACCCAGATACAAAGAGCCCCACCACTAAGATTTAGATCAAATCCATCTTTACCAAAAAAATAAAAATTAGAAGAGACAATGTTGAAATTCATTTAGGTTTATGAGTCTTGGTTACAAAAACATGAAGTTTCCATTAAGAATCTAGAGACTTAAGTGGGTTAAATTGCTTAGCTTTTGCAAGAACGGCTTCCTGGTAAACTACCAAGTACACTTGAAGTCAATCCTACGGAGCAAGCAAAGGCTATTACCTTAAGAAGTAATAAAGAAGTGGAGAATAGGAAAATAGAAAAGAAGGGTGAAAAAGTAAGTGAGCATAATGATAAAACAGTGGTGGAAGTAGTACAAAGTGATGGATTTGTTATGGCACTAAAAAGGGGGTGAATTAGTCTTTAAAATTTCTTACAATAAATCTAGTAAATAAAGAATGTAGAAGCTTAAGAATTTTTAGCACTTTCAGCTAATCAAATATAATTTAATAAGACAAGTACGAAAAAATAAAAGAGTAGAGAAAGAAGAAGGTGCACAGTGATTTATTCTGGTTCAAAGCTATCCATGTACTCCTAATCCAGTCCCAATACCACTGTTGACATTTCATTCTTATTGTACTTCTAACAAGGAAATAGTGTCTCAATTACAATCCTTTTTCATAGGCTAAAGGAGAACTTTTCACCCATTTCTTTTTCCTAAGCTCAAGAATAACCTCTCGAATTCTGACGATGAAAATAAAATGAAAAGTACCTTACTCAGTTTCACTTTATGAACACAAGAGGTAAGATAGATTAATTCATAAAAGAATGCTTAAAAGCCTCACATAAAAACCATATAAAAATTCCACACCTTTTGGACAACACTAAGAATACTTAGTAAAAAACTTGTCAAACACCCTCGTGAATCACGTTTAATGTCCTCTAAAAATTTATCTCAAAAGTATACAGACAAAAACATTTATATTGGTTATCTTTCCAATTTATACATTGTATAACGGTCTTAATGTCCATTGTCCAACAAATAAAAACAACGTTATGAACCTTTAATGCATTAGCCGTTGTGTAATCTAATGAAAACATATTTTATCCGCAGAATTCGCAGCATTCAGTTGACCGATAGTCATGAGTCAATCGATCGATAGATCTTTGTCTTATGTTCAGTCGACCGATACAAGTCATTCGATGGACCGATAGTCCTTTTACTTGAGTTCGGTAGACCAACTAATGTCATCCGGTTGACCGACATTAAAACCACACAATTATCCGAATGAACATAAACCACAACATAACACATTTCACTTTAAACATCTCTATTTAACCATTTCTGAAAAACCAAACATATATATCTAATATTGAATATATTCCTTTAAGAACAATTATTTATCTTAATTACTTAATATTTTATGCTTTCCTAATTAATTGAAACAAGCATCAAGAGGGTTATTCACATTTATTTACATCGAAACACATAAAACCTCTTGATTATGCACCTATATGCATATTCTAAAATATGTATGCATGAATGGTTAAATATGAGCCTCTGAGAATGCTAAAATAAGACTAAGTAAAGTTTACATTAAACAGATATAAACTTATTCTAAACTTTTTATTCAAATTTAAGTCTTCATATGATTTTTTGTTTTCTTCTTCAAGACTCCTTAATTGATCAACTTGAACTTTATTCAACCTATCTTTCAAGAACACTTAGAAACACACACATTAGTAGCAAAGGTTGATTTGTCCTTACCAAAATAAGGTGGAACTGTCCTTGGTTCAACAAAAAGGAAAGAGAAAGGTAAGGAACTGGTTAGTGAAAATCCAAATCAAATCAAACCACAAATCCCTTATCCTCAAAGGTTAAAGAGTGAAAAATTAGATAAGGGATTTGGGAAGTTTGTTGAAACGTTCAAGAAATTAGATAATAATATCTATTTGCTGAAGCCATAACATAAATGTTAAGCTATGAAAAGATTTTAAAAGACATTATGTTAAAGAAGCGCAAATTAGAAGATTATAAAATTGTGAAATTGAATGAAGAATGTTCTACAATCATATTGAAGAAGTTACCACCTAAACTAAAGGACCCTGATAATTTTACCATTCCTTGTACCATAGGTAGTTTACAAATAGAGAGAGCACTTAAGGATTTTGGTACTAGTATCAATTTAATGCCTTTCTCTATTTTCAAGAAATTAGGATTGGAAGAACCTGAGCCTACAATAGTTTCTTTATAATTGGCAAATCGTTCACCTATCCACTAGGAATTATCGAATATGTTTTAGTAAAAGTTGACAAATTTTTTTTTATATAGATTTCTTGGTCATGGATATGGAAGAAGGTTATAAGGTTCCTATCATTTTTGGAAGGCCATTTATGACTATAGCTAAGACACTAATTGATGTGCATGGAAAAAAAATTAATTCTACGTTTTCAAGATAAGAAAGTAGAGTTTGATATGTCTTAATTAATGAAGGCATCCAATGGATAATGACTGTTGTAACTTTAAAGGAATTCAGCATCGCATGAGTAACCCTTCAATGATATTATGTTCTGATCTTTTACAGAAGGTGTTAACTCATACTCAGTCTGTAAACCTAAATGAAAAAGAAATGGCTGAAGTTTTAAGAGTTCTAGATGCAAGGTAGATAACTTCAGGGTGATATCCTTTGAAGAGATTTGAGACTTTGAAAAGGTCTATCAAGCCTTTGCCAAGGCCATCAATAAAGGAGCCACCACACTTAGAATTAAAGCCCCCTTCTTGTGCATCCTAAGTATAGTTTCCTAAGTCCCCTATCACAATTGCCTATTATAATATCATCATCTTCGAATGACAGTATGACAGGACAAGTTATTGCAAGTATTGCTAGAGCATATTAAGGCTATAGACTAGACAGTTTCGGATATCAAAGGATTAAGCCCTTTGATTTTTACACATAAGATTTTTATGGAAGAAGGAAGTAAGTCTCCTGTCCAACTGTAACATAGATTAAATTCTAATATAAAGGAAGTTGTGAAAAATGAAGTGATTAAGTTGCTAGATGTCGGGATAATTTATCTTATTTCTGATTCACCTTGAGTTATTCTAGTTTAAGTGGTACCCAAGAAATGGGGTATCATTGTGATTCAGAATGAGCAAAATGAGAAAATAGTAATAAGGAAAGTCATTAGATGGCACATGTGCATCGATTATCAAAAATTGAATGGCGCCACTAGAAAAGACCATTTCCCATTTCTATTTATTGATCAAGTTATAGAAATATTGGTGGAGCATAGCTTTCATTATGCACTGTATAGATATAGTGGGTATTTACAAATACCGATAGTCCCTGAGGATTAAGAGAAAATTACGTTCATTTGTCCTTATGGAACATTTGCTTATAGGAGCATGTCTTTTGAGCTATGCAATACCCATACCACTTTCTAATGTTGCATACTAGCTATTTTTCTGATATGATTGAGTCTTGCATTGTAGTTTTTATGGATGATTTTTCAATGATTGAAATTTCTTTATATTCTTGTTTGAAAAATCTTGATAAGGTACTTAAGTGATGTGAATAGACGAATTTGGTATTGAATTGGGAAAAATGTCACATTATGGTGCAAGAGTGTATAGTATTAGGTCATAAGATATCCAATAAGGGCATAGAAGTAGATCCTACTAAGATAGAAGTCATCGCTCAATTACGACCTCTGAATTCAGTTCAAATAATCAAAAGCTTATTAGGTCATGCTGAATTTTATAGGAGATTTATCAAGGACTTCTAAAAAATCACTAAGCATCTTAATGATCTTTTGATCAAGGATGCAACATTTAACTTTAATGATAAGTGTATGCACTCTTTTGAACTTCTTAAAGCTAATCTTATAAGTGCACCAATTTTGGTTTCACTAGATTGATCTCAATCTTTCGAGTTAATGTGTGATGTAAGTGATTTTACTATTGGAGTAGTTATTAAGCAAAGGAAGGACAAGATTTTTCATCCTATTTATTATGCAAGTAGGATATTGAATGATGCCTAAAAGAATTATACAACAACTGAGAAAGAGATGTTGGTTATTGTCTTTGTGTTTGATAAGTTTCGCTCTTACTTAATTTTATCAAAGGTAATAGTGTATACTGATCATTGATAGGATTGAATTATCTTATATTTTCTTATGTATTTTCATGTGAATTCAATCCTATGTTAGTGTTTAAATGTCAATTTTTGTTCAATCTGTGTTTATTGCTATGTTGGATATGTTGATATATATTTGAGACCAAAAAGACAAGATTCTAAAGCAAATTAGAGCACAAGGTTTAACAAGCAAAAATGTAAGAAGAGAACATTAAAACATCTAAAGAAGATGGTGGCATGCAAGCTTAGAGGAACATCACACGTGTAGCATTAAAACATTTAAGGAATGGAGCATAATTTGGCTGCACATGGTTTAAAACATGAACAAACATTAAAGCCTAATAAAGTATTAGAGGTGGCAACTTCAAAAGAAAAAATAGAAGAGTTTAAACTTTCTTAAGCATTAAAACAACACATTGTATGGTGGAGGAGCCAAAAACGTATAAGGAAAAGAGGGAGAGAAAAAAACGGCATCAAGGTGAGCATACATGAAAGTGATGGTTAACAAAGCAAAAAGGAAGAGGAGAAGAGCCAAAAATGCTTGGAGTGAAACATGAAAGCATATGGAGAGCTTTCTAAAAAGTGGACATGTATCCCACCACTCTTTTAAGGTATTAAAATATAAAAGTAACACATTATTAAAAGGAGAGAGCAAAAAGTTGGAGAAATAAAGCAAGAAAGGAGCTCTTCTCATGGATGGACACATGTCCCAATTTATGGAGCATAAAAGACAAACTTTACAAGGCTTCACATGTTTAATTTGGTGGAGACAAATGAGGAGCAAAAACAAAGCTTCCAACGTCTTATATAAGAGAAAAAGGGAAGCTTGACAAGTGTCCCATTGTGTGAGCATAAGAAGACAAAATGAAAGGCTTTAACTCCAAGAGCAAAATGACACAGTCCATTAAAAAAACACAAAACCCTAGCTTCTCACATATCTATTCGACCTTCTCCTTTTAAAAGGGATAACTCTATTTTCTTTAGTTTTTAGGAGCCTTGGTCATCCTTTCTCTTCTTCTTTTTAATTTCTTAGGGGAAGTTTGATTGAGCTTTTGGTTGTGGTTTTTGGTTGTGAATGTTATATTTTTGTATTGAGTTTTGTGTATTTTTATAGATTTTTGTGTTGTCTATCTTGATTTCTGTGCTGTATTAGAGTGTTTTTTATGAATTTTTGTGATTTTCTTTATTGATTTTTGTGTTTAGAAAATCCAAAAACCAAATCCAAAAACTAAATCATTTTCAAACAGCCCCTAAGAAGCTTAATGGAGAGGGAAAGGAGAAGCTTGGGAGCGGCGGCTATGGAGGTTTAGAAAGAGTAGAAGAGGGAAAATAAGGTAGAAGAAAAGGGGAGCTTCAAATTAAAACCCAAAAATTTTTAACTATCAGTCGATTGAACTAATCATATCGATCGATCGATGATAGGTCAACCTAACTACTCTTATCGGTTGACTGAATCAGCACTAACACACATACATAGTATATAGACCACAACAGATGGGCATGCAAAGATTAAAAACAAATCGTCATTCAATAGTTTTCACAGACATTTTCACATTTATTTACTTTTAAGCAACAATATTATAGTACCTCTCAAATGTATTTTGGCATTTTTCTTATTTTATTTTTCACTTGGTTCAAAAATGGTGATTTATTCCTTTTAGTTCATAATGGTGCCTAAAAAAATAAAAATTTATCAAACTTCTGGTACTCATATCATTTTAACTTCTTGAGTGTTAGTTTTGAACCTTTCACGACTATTAAATAATGCATTCACATTTCTTAAATGATCATAGAAAAAATATTTAATATGTATATATCTTTCACAATATGGGCAATTTAGCGGAGTGAATAACTTATATGATTTTCTAGGCTTATAACCATGATAGAACCTTTATTGAAAATTTTATCTCAATTAAGTAAAGGTTCTTTGATGATGTGAATAACATCTAGCCTTTTGCGTATACATGAAAGCATGATGTCTAAATTTATGTTTACTTGAAGGTGCATTTTGAATGATCCTAGGACTTTCATCTTCTAAATTTTTTCCCTTTACAAAAACAGTCTTACTAGTGGGTGCTCTATTACTATATCCTAAACCATGTTTATCATTACCCATTTTTTGAACATTTAGCATGGTTTCTAATTTTTCTTTTTCGTTAGTAAATTTCACAAGCTATTCCTTAAGGAAATCTACTTCTTTCTTTAAGGCGATATTCTTATTTACCAATTCATCATTATCTTTGTTGATTGAATCAGGATCTTTTCTAAGTCCTTCATTTTTTTATTTATATTTATCAATCATTTTCATGGATTCCTCATTTTTATCATGCAATTTCTTCTTTTTCTTAACTAAATCTTCTATGAATTCTATCAGTTCTTCATATGTATATTCAACTTCACATTCATCATTCGAGTGAGAAATACTTCCCTCATTGTAAGCCATGAAGCACATGTTTACGACTTCTTCCTTTTCGGAGTCACTTGATTCGCTCCATGCTTCTTTTAGAACCTTCTTCTTGAAATCCTTCTTTCCTTTCCTTTCCTCTTTTTGTTTTAGTCTTTTTGGAGGTGTAGGCAATGCGACCTCAAATGACCTTTTTTTACCATACTCGAAACATATTATGTCAAAAAATTTAATTTTAGATTAACACTTATCTTCTCTCTTATAAATTAGAGCCTTTCTTTGTATAAGTTCTTTTAGTTCTCTTGTAATAAGTGCGACGGATTCGTCTTCACCACTTCCATAAGACAATTCTTCAGTCTCACTCTCTTCCTTTGTTATAGCCTTAAATGCTACTTTCTTCTTTTTTGGGTGTAACTTCTTCTTCTTGCATATCTATTAATACCATTTCATATGTGAGTAGTGATCCAA
>JAOXYD010218208.1:0-19339 GCA_028565735.1 Pinacopodium congolense
CCTTCCTTGGTTCAACAATCTCCCCCTTTTTATTGATGACAAAACTACACTCCCCCTTACTTCATGCATATCTAACTCCCCCTAAATTAAACTCAAATTTAAGACCAACTTCCATTAAAAACATGCATACTTCTCCCCCTTTTTGGAATCAACATAAAAGGCATAAGCATAGTAATCAAAGAGAGAGACCATCGATCATGTCAATTTCTCTTCTAACCGTACAAAAACGATCTTCACACGACGATTTAGTAAAGATATCTGCTAATTGATGCAACATGTCAACAAATTCAAGTTCAATATCACCATTTTGTACATGATCTCGAATAAAATGATATCGAATTTCTATATGCTTTGTCCTAGAATACTGTATTGGATTTTTAATCAAACATATCATACTTATATTGTCACACCGAATAGGAATTCAAATAAGATGCAAACCATAATCCCTAAGTTGTTATCTAAGCTACAATACTTGAGTGCAATAATTACCGGCAGCTATATATTCAACTTCTACCATAGACAATGCAACATAATTTTGTTTTCTACAAAACCATGAAACTAATGTATTTCCTAAAAAATGACATGTACCGAATGTACTTTTTCTATCCAACAAACTACTCGCATTGTTTGCATCAAAATATTCAACCAAGTCTAAACATCTATTTCTAGGATACCATAGTCCTAAATTCAAAACACCACACAAATATCATAAAATATGTTTAATGGCTAACAAATGAGATTCCTTAGGAGAAGAGTAAATTTTCTATCATTATAATCACTTTATGTGAATCTAAACAAAACTAAATTTTCTCTGTTTTTGTACATTATTTCAATTTTTTTTGTTCTTTAAAATAACATAAAGTTTATTTTATAGCCATGGGATGCGGCTTTTTTGGTCTTTCCATAAATTGCTAATGATAATTATAGAAAACATAAAGGTCTAGTTTTATTATTATTAATTATATTAAACTTCCCTTAATTTTCTTATAAAGAGTATTATCAACTCTATTATCATTGGGATCTCTAATAAGCTTCACACCTATTTTTCCTATGTGCTTATAAGATTGCATTTTTTATCTATATTTAATATTTCTTATAGGTATCTTTTTTTAAAAGATAAAGATACTATTTTTTAGATTGAAGAATTTTTATATCAAGGAAATAATTCATGAGACCAAGATTAGACATATTAACTTTAGACATCAGACTTTTCAAACCTTCAGTCATCACCTCATCATTGCCATTATAGATTAAGTCACACATACTATTAGGAGTGATTTATATTGATTTTTATGACATACTTTAATGTTTTTTCACTCTTAAAAAACTATAGAATTGTCTAATTTATTAGTTTTATGATTATACTGAAAGTTTAAAATTATTTGGACTTAATTGGATTGAAAAGAATAAAAAAAGAGTTTAAATATACAAATAGAGGCAATTTCATGAGTATTTTAAGGCACCTATGGAGTTGGAAGAGATGTGGAATCAATTTTGGGACCCAGAACATCATGTTATGAAGTTCCACACCAAATTTCAAGGCTATATGATAAGCCATGAAGGATGCATCAAGAAAAGAGGAAGAAAAACTAAAAAAAGCACCAGTTCTAGTATAGGTGGCTTTGGTGATGCATTAGGAGTACTTTTAGACCTTGTTTTGAAATTTTATGGGTTTAAAAAAATTACGTTAAGAATCTACATATCAAATTTCATAGCCATTGGAAGTGTATAGAAGGAGAAATGTGAAAAGGGACAAAAGCTGTCAGTTTCTAGGACATAAACAAAGGAAGTAAAATGGCATCGTTTTGTGGTATTTTTTTAAGGAAAAATGTTCACAAATCATATCCAAATGTCCTAAAGTCCTCACAGCTACCCAAGACCTATATACAGGTCTTAAAAATACAGTAAATTGAGGATTTAGAGGTCGGAATGGATTGAAAAGGAGAATTTTTAATTTTTTTTAAAATTCTTAAATTAGGTTCTAGTTCAGGTTTTCTTTTCTTTTCTTTTCTTTCTTTGAGTTAGGCAAGTGGATTAGAAAGATCAATTTTAGTCATATTTCTTCATCTTTCTTTCTTATTTTGTAGTGACTCTTTTATTTCATGAATGGATTTGTTTTTTCGTGTCATATTCTTGTTTTCATTGTTAAATGTTTACACTTAAATCGCTTAGTTAGTGTTATCATTTGATTGGTCTTGTTTTATTAGAGGATTTTTGCCTAATTAAAATGCTTAATCTAATCTTTATTTGATTGGCCATTTTAGTTAGATTTTTAAATGATTAAATGACCTATGACAGTGGGCTTTTAATTGTTAGAGGATTAATTAGGTGACATGAATGAATTTAGATGTTAACTGACTCTAGAATCTTTTATGAGGGTTCTTAAACTTAACAAACTTAGGTTTAAACATCTTGTGATTTGCTCCTTTTCTTCCAATTTGTTTGTTAAATCAAATAGATGAATTAAGTTTAAAAGAAAGAAAGGCTTTTCCATAACTAATGGTTATATCTTATTTTAGTGATGAATAATTTAAATATGTCCAACAATTTATTTCTTGTTTGTTAAACCATTGAATTCCTTGGCCCTAATTAAATTATCATTTATTATAATCTTAATTCCTTAAGATGTGTGAAGATTGAACATTGTTTATTTTTATTTGCTTTTTTTCCTTTTCAGTTCTTTTACCTAATCAATTTGGTTCATCTAGATAATTAAACATTAATTGATTTAGTAATATACTCAAATTCCTAGGGAGACGATACTTAATTTCTTACTATCTTATACTACTTGTTGACAAGGTGAGCTTGCCTTTGGTTGTTCTAAGATTAGATTGGTCAAAATTATAGTATAGTTAGACTACAACAAGTTTTTGGCATTATTACTAGGAAATCTAGTTATTAATACTAAGGATATTAATGTTGATTATTTTAGATTTTATTGGTTTTGTTTGTTATTTTATTTTATTTTTTCTTGTTTAAGTTCGAGTTATGCACATAATTGTTTTTTTGTGATTAGAGGTAGGCGCCGACATGGATATGCAAGAGTATCTAGACTACTGGTGGTACGATGACTTTGCGGCTTCGATCGATGGAGAAAGAGTTGAATGGATGGCTTACGAAAGCCATGGGAGTGATATCTACAGATATAATTCGATGCATCATCTAGATTATTCTTTTGGTTGTGCATATTTTGAGCTACCTCCCTTAAGCTATTATCAATATTAAGAAGAAGAGTAGAGACGAAGAGAGCTATTGGAGAATGCCATATCTATATTAGAAGCTCAATTTGAGGGTGTCGAGGCCTCTACTTCTAGCTTAGAATCACAAAGGGAGCAATCAATTCAACAAGAAGAAGAGTCAAGATTGCAAGAACTTATTAGTGAATTCATATCTATGAATGAGGCTAGACATGAAGCTATGGAGGTTTGACTAAGCAATTTAGAAGCTTCCTTCTATAGTTTAGTGATATAGATAGGACAACTAGTTGGATAAAATTTATAACATGAGCAAGAAAGTATATCCAACACTTTAGAAGTGGAACCAAGTAAGCAAGTTGATGAAAATTCATTTATAAGTGGTCAAAAGCTAGTTAGTGAGTCAATCAAGAATGAATAAAAAGCTGTTGATTTTGTGGACTTCACTAAAGGAAAATAGGTATCTTTGTTTATTAATTTTATTGGTATAACAATTGCTAAAATTGCAAACAAGCAATTAGATACCAAAATCCTTTGTTATGGTACTTTATACAAGCAATTAAAGGAATGGAGAGCAAATTGTTAATAGGTTCCAAGGCTCATTCGTTATTAGTAAGTCATCTTAGACATAAGAAATTCTACTGAAAGTATGGACCTAAAAAGAGAATCACCATTTTCTAACATTTAGGTTTAGCTGTAAGATCTTAAAGAAGCATTTTTTGGGAGGCAACCTAACCTATAAGATCATAAATTTTAATTTCTATTTAGTTTGAGTTTTTAGTTATCTTTTTTATTTCACTCTTCTTTCATGGCGTGATCTCTTAGCCCTTAGTTAGCATGGATGGATGGCAGAACGACAATGAACACATTCAGGGGTGTTTCTTTTTCCTTTCTTTTTCCCTTTGTCATTATTTATGTTATTTAAACATAAAGTGCAATGTTCAATTCAAGTTTATGGGTAAAGGGAACATAATAAATATTTATCTCCATTTGGATTGTTTTGATTTTAAAAGTGATTGTTTTGGATGTTTACTTAGAGTAACATTAAAATTTAGTTAATTGTTAATTGATTTACCTAATGCGGTTGATATAGTTGATATAGTTAATGTTGAATGACTCCTAATTAGTTACTAACTTTTCTTTTTACTTTATATGATTACATGTATTGGTGACTCTTATATGTAATGTTAGTTCTCTAAAGATATTCTATATAATTTTTTATGAAATTTGAAATGAGGTGTTTATTTAAATGAATTTGCTTATTTTTAGAAAAGTATGTGAATAAGTGAGCACTAATAAATTCACTCTACTAGCTTTGTACTGATAAAAATGTTGGAGTTAAAGAGTGGTGTTAGTAGCTAGTTGATGTGAGGTGATTTAGTTGAGTAGTTAGGGGTGTTCATGACAATGTGTTTACTTTTGCCTCAAAAGACTTGGTGACTTTTCAATCACACCTATAATGCTCCAATAAGAAAAAAAAAGAAAAAGAAAAATTTCAGATAACTGTGAATAAGTTTGTATGATGATTTGCATAGATTTAATTAGATGCTTGATACTTTTACTAACAATATGAATATGTGTGCTTTAAGTCATGTCTTAGTTATGATGAAGTTATGAGATATTGATTAACTTAACTGTGTTGATTTGTGTTTTAGTATTACAATTAACTTTCAACTACTTACGAACTTATTCTAAGGGAGTGTCTAAGTAGTTTCTTGTGAACAAGCAATAGTTTAAGTGTAGGGGTATTTTTAGAAGTGATTTTTATTAGTTTTTATGCCATATTTTAATGTGTTTTCACTCTTACATATCTTTGAAATTGTTTTATTTATGAGTTCTTTTGATTATACTGCAAGTTCAAAGCTATTGGACTTAATTAAATGAAAATTAATAATAAAAGAGCTCAAAGACACAAATGGAAGAAATTTCATGAGCCTTTTGAGGCACCTTTAGAACTAAAAGAGGTGTAGAATCAATTTGAGGACTTAAAGCATCATGCTATGAAGTTTCACACCAAATTTTAAGGTCATATGACAAGCTATAAATGATGCATCAAGAGAAGAGTAAGAGAAACTCAAATAAGAAACAGTTTTAATACAAGTGACTTTGGTGATGTATTAGGAGCACTTTACAATTTAGATTTTTTTGAAATTTTATGGAGTGTAATAATATCATGTGAAGAATCTACAAATCAAATTTCATAGACATAGGAGGCGTATAGAAGGAGTTAGATCAGAAAACACAAAGATTGGCAGAAGTTATCAATTTCTAGAACTGAAACATAGGAAGTAAAATGGCATTATTTTGTGATATTTTTTACGGGAAAAGTTGACCAATCATAATCAAATGTCCTAAAGCCCTAGCAACCACCTAAAACCTATATAAAGGACTTTAAAATAAAGAAGAGAGAGGTTTTAGAGGCTAGAACAGATTAAAGAGGAAAGTTTTTAAATTTCTTATTCTTATATTAGGTTCCAGTTTTGGTTTTCTTTTCTTTTGATTTTTCTTTACATTAGGCAAGTGGATTAGAGCATTCAAGGTGGATTGAAGAGTGGAATTCCAACAAAAAAGATCAATTTCGGTTGTATTCCTGCATCTTTATTTCTTATTTTGTAGTGACTTTTGTTTTTAATGAATGGATTTGTGTTTTTATATTATATTCTTGTTTTCTTTGTTAAATGTTTACACTTAAATTTCTTAGTTAAGGTTAGGATTTGATAGGTCTTGTTTTATTAGAGGATTTTGGTATAATTAAAGTGCTTAATCTATTCTTTATTTGATTGGCCATTTACTTACTTTTTAGATGATTAAAGAACCTATGACAGTGGGTGTTTAATTATTAAAAGATTAATTGGGTGACATGATTGAATTTAGATGTTAACCAACTATAAAGTCATTTTTTAGAGTTCTTAGATCTAACAAACTTAGGTTTAAGCATCTTGTGAATTGTGAATTTTATTCCAATTTATTTATTAGATCAAATAGATGAATTGAGTGTAAAAGAGAAAAGGTATTTCCATGAATAATGGTTATATTTTCTTTCAGTGATGAATACCTTAAATCTGTCCAATGATTTATTTCACCTTTGTTAACCCGCTGAATTCCAAGACCCTATTTAAATTCTCATTTGTTATAATCTTAATTCATTAATGTGTGTTTAGATTAAACCTTGTTTATTTTATTTTCTTTTGTTCCTTTTTTATTTTGTTTACTCAATTCATTTGGATTCGTATAGATAATTAAACCTTTATTGACTTAGTACTACGCTCAGATTCCTAGGGTGATGATATTTAATTTCTTACCATTTTAAACTACTTGTTGACAAGATCTGCTCGCCTTTAGTTGGTCCAAGATTAGATTGGTCAAGATTTTAGTATAGTTAAATCGCAACACATATATAAGCTAACTATAAGAATTTTTTCATTACCTTTAGATCATGTCAAAAGTACTTGTTTATAAAGACACTTTAAAAATCCTTTCTTACAGAAATATGACTCGATAAGATTATACTAAACCCTTAGGACTTGTTTTAGTTTTTTACAAAAACCTTTTTTAATTTATGCACTTTTTCTTCTTTTCTAACTTTTAACATAACAAAAGGATTGATCAATAAATACCTGCTCCTCCAAAATTTCATGTAAGAATGTTAATTTGACATCTTATTGGAAGATAAGTTATGAATTTTTTATTGTCAACATAATTACTAATAAAATCATGTAATTAAGAAAAGATTTTATAGTAATCAACATCGAATTCTTTCTTATAGCCTTTTACTACTAAGTGCACCTCGTATTTGTCAACCTTACCATTTTTTCTTCAATTTTGTCTTGTAAAACTATTTCACTAAAATGATATTTTGTCTTTTTGGAAGTTTAGTTAAATCCTAAGTATTGTTTCTTTTTCATAGATGAAATTTCATCATCCGTTGCCTTCCTCCATTTTGAAAGTTCAATATCTTCATTCAAGGTTAAAGGATTACAACTTGAAAAAAATTATGGTTAGGTCTTCACTTTGTTCATATTCAGTTACCTCATAATCAATCACTTACATAGGCTTCTTTCTAATCCATTATGAAAGGCTTTCAATTATAGGTGTGGATAACTCTATGATTGCTTACTCTATATGTTTTTTATGTCTTTGTTCATCGTCATTAAGATCAACATGTAATATTTTGTTAAGTCCCATATTTATTTTAATCCTAAAATTTGTCTTCATCAAAGAGTAATTCACCACTTATGAGAATCTTCTTAGTGTGATGAGTATAGAGTTTTTAAACTTTAAAATGATCGCTCACTAAAAGAAAAATATATTTCTCACCTGTTTCATATAACTTTTTCCTCTTCTCAATTGCGATACAAGCATAAGTTATGCATATAAAAATTCTAAAGTGATCAACTACTAGATGATGAGCAATCCAAGGATATTTCAATATCAAATTCTAAATTAATATTGATTTATTTTTATTAATGTAGAGATTCCAATTAAAAGCTTAAGGCTAAAACTTTTTGCCATCAAGTTCATCGTCTATAAATTTCTCACCATATTTCAGATTGTGTGCTCCTTTATCTCATATATAACATTTTGTTGTTGCATGTAGGTTGCTATCAATTGCATCTGATGCCATATATATTACAAAAATTTGTAAATTTAATTTATTTATACTCTCTACCAAAATTTATGAGTAATATAATTGGACATCTTGTTTTATAAATTTTAGAAGTAGTTGTAATTTGAGGAAGACTCATCACCATGTTATTTTGATATAATGTTCTTAGTCCACTAAAGTTTAAATGCTCATATTAGTAATGCATAGTCATGCTACATCTATTAATTTTGTGAAGAAGCAAGGAAAGTGAATAGTATAGAGATAAAAAAAAACTTTTATTTGTATTCATGTGGACTTAAGCAAATAAACACAAGTTGGCATCTTATATTATGAAAACTACATATTTTATAGAAATCTCATAATCAGAGCATGATGATGCCCATAATTTCTCTCCAGTGCCTGTAATGATGTCCATGATCAGAAACTACACTTTGCACCACTTGGTATTTTCAAGATATCTTCTCCATTCTTCATCTAATTGCCATGAAATTTTGTATGCAACTTCTGACATGCTGTTATAGCAACCTATAAAATTTCATAGTATTTGAAGCTCTAAAAGTGCACCTAATGCCTCTCCCAAGTCAGTTGTACCAAATCTGGAGCTCAATCGAGCTTGTCTTGTTCTTCCCTTTATGCACTCCTCATGGCTTCTCAAATAACCTTGGAATTTGGTCTGGAACTTTATAACATCATATGTTATGTCTCCAAAGTGATTCCACACCTCTTTTAATTATAAAATTATGTTAAAATATCCACAAAAGTCCTACAAAATGAATGAAAATATAGAAATGGTTAAGTAGCATAACATTCAAAGGTTTTAACTCAATAAATAAATAATTCACATGGATTTTCCCTTAAAATAATTTCAAATAAGTACTAAATCATGCCTAAATTATGTATACTTTAAGAGTTCTCAAATACCCTAATACTTAAGTTATTGCTTCTCCTCAAGCGATGACTCAAACATCTACTTAAACAAAATCAATCAAGCATTGTAAGTAATTAAATACAAACAAAAATCAAGCCATGTTCTTGATTCAATTTACAAAGCACAACTATTTTCATGACAAAAACTTAGCTAGAAACATAGACACTCGCACACTTAATAAAAAGGTGACCTTCTATGTACAACATCAAGAATTTTACATATGGATTATCGCGTAAATTTGTTCAAGAGAATTACCATTGATGTAAAGTATAACTCAATTCACAAATTATAGAGCAATTTTGGGCTTTCACCTTATCTTTTGACATAAGGGAAAACATTTTTCCATAAATGTCCCCCAGTTACTCAACTTGGCTACCTTTATTAGCTTGTTTGGAATTTCATCTAACCTTTTGACATGAAGGTGAATATTTTGTCATAAACATCCCTGGTTACTAAGATAGATCACAATCAGAAATGGCTACTAGCTCTACTCATACACTTCAACCTTTTAATCGATATGAAGCCAGTGAAGTGAGTGTTTGCTCGATTAGTTTAAGCACATGTATACTTCTTATTCATTAAATGCATACCTTATTCCAAATTCACATAAAAATCATATATAACCACATTTGACAATTGATACTAAGCATAAAAGGTGTTATAATCACATGCAAATCACACAAGAACAAAAGAAGAAAAGGAAAAAAATTGTGCTAGAAATCAATCAAGGGTTGTTCAATGCTCTCTTTTTCAAGAACACTAATGAAATCAAAATATTACACTAACAAATCAACCCTCATTCTCAATTATTTAAGAAAGAGTATTCAAGTCATCACTATTGGACTCTTAACAACTCAAGTGTGATGATATGTAATCAATTAAAGCATTGCAATTCACATTCAATCCCCCTCCCCACTTATACCAAATTGTCCTTAATTTGGAGGGTCAAATAAAATGAAGTGCAAAAATAGTAAAAGTTTCGAAAGGAGAAAAAAAACCTACCCTGAAAGTGAAGTCCAAATTCGCTCCAGACCATGAGTACCTATAGTGGAATCCATGTGATTGAAGGCTTTGAGGAATCAATTAACCCAGCTTATGGTTAAAAACTTAAAGAAGAAAACTAATTCACAAGCTTTACGAAAGATTAGATCAAGATAGGATACAACAAAAAAAAAGAAAAGAAAATAGAACATGAATATGCCTAGAAAAACAATTTTGTTGTTTTTCCTCCCAACTAGTGGTTATAAAAAAATAAAATAAAATAAAAAAATCCAACACGATGCAAATGATGAACATGCATAATAAAGTGAAAATAAAAGAAGAAAGAAAATTAAAAAATCAAACTTGATAACTAAGGGCCTGTTCGTTTATGATTGTTTTTTTGTTTTGGTTTTTGGTTTTTCTAAACAAAAAAATAAAAAAATATCACAACAATTGAAAAAATAACACACTAATACAATACATAAATCGAGAAAAACAACACAAAAATCTTTAAAAATACACAAAACCCAATACAAAAATGACAACAAAAAACCACAACTAAAAGCTAAATCAAACAGCCCCTAAGTCTAGCTTCATTAAGCATCACTAGAGGAGAATAAATGGTGATGAGGAAATGACATAACTTGCTCCAAATGATTTGCTATTCCTCCCATCAAATTTGCTTTAATTAACACTAAGGAAAATGTATTAAATCACTAAACATGACAATTCATAAGCCCAATAATCAATTATAACCACTATAATGATTATACAATAGGTAAGTTCATTTAAAGCATCTTGTAGTGGCTTTTTAATAATTCAAATTTAGGGCTTATAAGGCATGAAAAATCATCAAAAATCACACATAAAGAAAAATAACATTATGCGAAACTCATCAATTAAGCATAATAAGAAGATCATAAAGTGTTAATGCATCATAATTAACATATAAATCCTTATTGTAAACACTAAAGGTACTCAAGAGAGGGGGTGAATTGAGTATTAAAATTTTTTTTTTACGAAACTAAAACTTAACACGCAACCAATTTGATTTAATGAGATATGCAAGGGTGAATGCAATAAGACACAATACGATAGGTAAAGAGAGTACAAAAAAGAGGACAAGGCACACAATTTGTTAAAGAAGTTCACCTACCCCAAAGATAGGCTACGTCTCTACTCCAACTACTTGTTGGATAATGTTCTTTACTAACTAAAGCAAAAACAATTACAATCTTTTTTAAAGCAAAGAGTAGCCTCTACAACTAATCTTTTTCTAGGTAAAGAGTAGCCTTTACATAACAATCTTTTTCTAGGCAAAGAGAAGCCTTAACTATCTAATCTTTTGAGGTAAAGAGGAACCTTTCCAATCTTCTTGTGAAAGGTGAAGAGTAACCTTAATCTTTATATGGCAAAGAGAAACCTTGACACACTTAACTAACCTAGCAATGCAAATACCCCCTTTCTAGTAACTAAAGACATATATGAATGCGTTTCACTTAAGGCATAATCAAATTAAAGGCTTCAATGCTTTCGCTAATTGAATTAATGATTAATCACACAAATTAAAGCTTAAAAAATCTTAATATGGCAGATTTGATGCACACAAAAACTTCTATGTTAACGAAACACATTATGAAATGTTCACTTAATCCAAATTTAGACGAATTTATTAGACAAGAAAACTAATACTTCAAAACAATCAAATAAGCCTCTTAAAATTTAATTAAATATTCGATAATACTCCTGAGACTTAAAAAAATAGAAAACTATAATTTAGAAGGAAACAAATTAGATTTAGATGCTCAAATATTTAAAAGAAAGCAAGCACACAAAATCTAGATAGATTTGAGCAATCTGTAAATAGAAACCCTAAACAAAACATATAAGTGCCCAAAAATTAAACTAAAAATAACTGGATAATTTTAAGACCATAAAAAAACTAAAAAAATTAAGATTATATACCCAGAACTGATTTAGATAACCAAAAAATGTAGTGAACACAAGAACAAAAAAACATTGATAGTTTAGGTGTATGTGAAACACGATTTTTAAAACAACTCAGATAGCCTTAAAAAAATTCGAAACAAAAATTTAGCTCACTCTAGGATATGTAGGGAATTAGAAAATTTTTTGATAGAATTTTAGAAATTGCTTAAGTTTTCCAGAAAAAACGTTGAAATTGAAGACAAAAAATTATGAACAAATTCGAAACTTCTAAAAAGAACAGGTTTTAAACCCAAAAGTAATCTTTCAAAAATCGAAACAAAAATCACAAAACTTAAGAAACATAATCACAGAATCTCAGAATTTATGAAACAATCTAGAGTGTAGATAATCAATATCTAAACTAGATCATAAGACATAGAACCTGTTTCAATGCAGTAGAGAGATAAGGCTTTAATCTATCAAAATAACCAACTTAAAAATCGAGACTATGATTAAACAAACACATAAACACTTATTATAATAGAAAATAGCAAGATCATGAATTAAACAACCAAATAAGACATGATAAGGTTAATAGAGAACAAAAAAAATGCAATATTGGTAGCTTTTAAAAGATGAAGATGTTTTGATCTTTCAAACCTTGAATTGAGAAAATGTGTTTTATAAGTTTGGAGAGGTTTAGGAGGCTAATCGGTTTTTGTAATATTGCTGCTTGTGATTTTACATAAATGAATTAGGGTTTAGTTTGAATTAAATATAAATAAGGAAACTTAGAGCTATTGGTAAGGGACTAAAATGGCGAATGTTTTGGAGTAAAACAGCATCGTTGTACTCTTGTGAAGGCCATTGTTTTACTCCAAACAATGCACACATTTGGTTCATTTCAATTCCAATCAATTCCAAACAACATCGTAACATGTAATAAGACTTAAAACAAGTTTTAAGACATAATATGAGACCATAAAACACATCAGTATGATTTAATTAACTTCACATAGATGGATTTGCAATTAAATGAAGTTTCATACAACTTAAGATGAACTACATGCAATGCATGATCAATAATGAGCCCCTAAATCAATTGGATAGTAAGTGAAACTTACAATTGAATGCAAGACACCCTAACTAAGGTCTTGTAGCTTCCATATGTTTTGTTCTTCCTTTAGCTTCATCTTAGTCCTTCAAAATTCAAGCTTTATATATGGAATCATCTTGAAATAACCTATCTTTGAATTTCACCATGCAAACTCAAATAATTAGTAATAATGATATTTTGTTATCATCAAAACTAAGATTGGAAGCTCTCTTAGTTCGATCACACAAACAAAAATAAAGACAAAAGAAATAAGAAAGCTCATAATAAGTCTTCTTGAATACTTAAAATCTTGATGTTAAATGCTAAAATCCTTCATTGAATCTTGGGTTCTTGCCTTTGGATGCTTCATCTTCTCCAATCTTGGTTAGACCCTTCAAAAATGACCTAGGACTTGATGTATGATTTTTGACAGCTGAATGAAGGTCTTTTATAGCCACCAAAACACCCAAAAACCTAAAAAAAATCGTATGGATGTGTAAGGTGTTCTAATCATGGGTCATATCACACCTATGATGATGCCTATGATTATGAAGACTACACCTACACCACTTGGTATTTTCAAGATATCTTCTCCATTCTTCTTCTAATAAACATGAAATTTTGTATGTAGCTTATGACATGTTGTTAGAGAACCCTATAAAATTTCATAGTATTTGGAACTCTAGAAGTGTACCTAATGCCTCTCCCAAGTAAATTGTACTAAATCTGGTGATCAACTGAACTTATCTTATTCTTATCTTTATGCACTTCTCGTGGCTCGTCAAAAAACCTTGGAATTTGGTGTGGAACTTCATAACATGATGCTTTAACTTTCAAAAGTGATTCCACACCTCTTCTAGTTTCAAAGGTGTGTTAATAGGTCCATAAAAGTCCAAAAAAATGAATGTAAACATAGAAATAGCTAAACAACATCACATTCAAAGGTTTTAACTTAATAAACACATAATTCACATGGATTTGCCCTTAAAATCAATCCAAACAAGTACTAAATCATGCCTAAAATATATACACTTTAAGAGCTATCAATATTCCTTTTTAGAATGGAAAAATTAGGAAGATTTTAGAGAGTGAAAGGATATACAACTTCTAGATTGCTAAAAAGCATGTTGAGACCTCGTTTGCTAAAAGATTTTCTTACCTTATTATTATTAATATGTTAAAATTATTAAAAGAAGTGGGAAGACACTAACGACATTCTTATATTTATATATTTATAATTTCACATTAATTTAAGAACAAGTCATTTGAATTATAAAGCGGTAATGATCAAATAAAAATTTAACTTTTGTTAGCTAAAATTATCAGTTTGGTGGTAAAGGAAAGTCCTTTTCCTATTAATTTCTATTAAATTTCTTTGATGAATAAAAATTAATATAAATCGTAATTTGATGAAGATTTTAATAATATCATTTGTCAAATAATCTTTAATATGATTATATTCCATCAATTTTTCTTTTTAAATTTTGACTCTTTAAATAACTCTTAGAAAAATCAATTTTTATTAAAAAATGAAATATATCTTTTTACTAATTGAACTTACTCCTTTCAATTATCATAATAAAATCGTAATCATTACAATGGTAGCCTTTAATGCATTATGTTGGATGTATCTTCTCTCCCACTTGATAGATTCTTCTTCATTCAATTCCTTCCTGCCTTACTTTCTTTTTTTCTCCATTTAGTCCTATTCATATTCATGTACCATCTACTTGCCTTCCTATTCTTCTTATGTTCTTCCCTCCTTACTTATTTTGATAAGAGACTGACTACATGATCAGTCCTAATATAATAATATTTTATGTATATTATATTATTATAAAATAATAATAATAATAATAATATTATTGTTGTTATTATTATTATTATTATTATTATATAGCCTGCAAGCCATAGATGTCCATGGTCTGCAAGTCCTGTAGTTTAATCCTTTTGGTAACTACCTTTTAAATTTCTTTTCTTTATCTTTGCCTCTTTCCTTTTTTGGCTAAGTTCTTCAACATCCTTCATATAGTGTCTTGCTTTCTAATCTACTTAAGCCTCCTTTTTTTAACCTTATATCAAGCTAAATTCTAAAATTATAACTTGTATCTCTCCTCAACATCAATTATGGTACCTCAGTAGAACTCTATAGTTGTCTCCCTCCTGCTGGTAGTAGAAACTCCACTCTTTCACAAACTAATGCACCAAAACTCAATCACCCTTCATTATTAACACTTTAAAATCCTTTTGCCTCACTACCAAAAGGTCTAGATACTCTATAAGCACTCTTTCCTTACCTATATAGCACCTATAAAGCTCCTACACCAATATCCTCAGTTGCTCCTACTAATGAAACTTCCTCTCAAACTCCCGTTCCATCCTCACACTCTTCAGGTTATAAGAAAAAACTCACATTTTGTTAGGCATTTTTGGATAATTCAATCCAATAAAAGTTGCAATATCTACTTATGGTTAATAAAGAGAGAGAGAGAGAGATAATATAGTTGCTCCAACAATTGAAGTGTTTAAACAAGTAGCAGATAGATGGCTTGATAGCTTAATAGGATTTTTTTTTTTATAGATCAAAGAGTTATTTATACAATAATGCAAAATTGGGCTAAAAAAACTAGAAAAAATTTGGCATAAGTGAGATAATTCTTAAAGAATAAGATCTTTACCTATTTATGTTTTCATTTAAATAATAAGCAAAGAAGGCCTTAAAAGATGGCCCTTGGCATATACAAAATAGGTTGATTTTCTTATAATATTGGAAGCTAGGATTGCATCTTGATTAAAAGAAAAACATGAATATCTCTATTTGGGTCAATTTTCATTGTCAACTTCATTGTTAGACCTTTATATATAGATGAGTATATTGTTTCATTGAAGAGATAATGCTATGCTAGATTGCATGTAGAAACAAAATTAAACCAAAAGCCTCAAGATACTATACCTATCATGAGATTAATGGAGAATGAGTAAATGGTTGAGGATGAGGTGCTTCTGAGCTATCATTGGAAACCTACTATACAAAATAAAGGTCAAGAGTGGAGGAAAAATACAAAATTATTTTTAAAGAGAATATTAGGAATTGATGGGGATCAATGTCCAAGATTAACAAAAGGGAAATATTACCCCTTCTATTGAGAGGAATATGACGAAGGAAGGAAAGGTTGTTAGTTTTGAAAGAGGGACTGAAATTTCTAATCTTGAGCCACCTGAAGTTTTAACAGTTGTACAAGTAAATGCAAAGGGGGCAGAAATTCATAATTTGTAAGCTGCTGAGGAGAATAAACTAAGGTAGGAGGAGCATATGAAGAAATCAATCCAAAATATAGGTCATGATACTATTTTTAATAATCCCACTAGATAGCAAGAGAAGAACGAGTAGACACCCAAAAGGTAAGAGACTTTAGTTGTTATAAAGCCCCTCTTACAATGGAAACTACAAATAATAAAGACAAAAATATGTTAGAGGATTTCAAGAACGTTCAAAAAAGGAGATCTAGCAGAAAACCAAGGCTAGATGCCTCTAGCCTCCTTTAGATCATAGAAAAAATCATGTCAATTAAGCTTGGAATGTTAAAGGGATAAATAACCAACAAAAGTGTTGAACCAAGGTTATTCTAATCATGTGCTTTGATGATGAAAAAAATTTATTACTACTAATTTTTTAGTTTTGATGTGTAATTAAGATAGGTAAATGGTTGAAGTGCAAAAAAATATTTATAGATCCAAAGGTAGAAGAGATCAAGCATTGGGGGTTGATCAAATGATAAAGATTAAGTGATAATCAAGTTTGATGGTCAAGATAATAAAAGTCAAGTTTGGATGGGTTTAGGGAAAAGTGCTTAAGGTGTAAGTGTCATAAACTTGATTCTTAATCAATGCTTGAAAAGGGTTCTCACATTTGCATAAACACTTACATGTAGGCATTTAGGAGTTGAATTGTAGTTTTAGTGAATAATTGAATTTGACTATGTCATTTGCCATATTAGGAACTGAATTCGAATAGCATATAGGCTAAATGTTGCATAATCAAGTAGTAATGAGATGAATTGTCTTCATGTATGCTTATTGATATGTTTAAGTGAATTGAGTGATAGATTGAGTGTTGATCATATGTGTTTAAATTGGCTTGTATCCTAATTGCAATGTGAATTTTGGTTTATGGTTTATATGAAAATGTTTTAAAGTTATTTAAATATGAAAGTTTTCATAATCAAGGCTACTTATTGTGTTTTGAATCAATTGGATGTTTTTGTTAATTGAAAAATCTTTATATATATGTTAAAGCTTGTTTAACGTCTTGATTATTGTTAGGAATTTTTTTGGAAAGTTTTAGAGTTATTTTAGAGCATTCTTCATGTTTTTTGGACCTCAAAGTATGAGTAACGAGGAGCAAAATAGCGGGTCAATAGGGTGCCATTTTACCCTTTTTTCCCAACGAGTTAAGTAGTGGTTGACTTAGCCTTCAACGACTCCGTTTAACTCCCCAGGTGATGTTGTTTTACTCCCTATCTCCAACGACAACATTCCTCTTTCGGATTTTTGTCCCTATTCTTCATTCTAATGGTTGTTTTTTGTTTCTAACAACTACAAACCATTCTCAACACTATAAATACTATTCCTAAACATTTTATCAAGTTTATAATCTCTAAAAAACAAATAATAAAATCAATCATTCAAATATTCAAAGCTTTCTTTATTTTCTGTATAGTCTTCATTCAATTTGTATTTTCTTATTTTAAATTAGTTTCTTGTGCAGTAAAATTTGTGTTTTCAATTAGTTAAGTTATTGATGAACCTCAGAAAGCTTTTATTTAATTTTTTATTCATTAAATCATTTGTTTCAAGCTTTTAAACTTTCATATATACAAAAACTATATTTGTTTTTGTTAAACTTTTCTGAACTTCGGTATTCTTAAATTTTGAGCTTGCAAAACCATTTTTATTGATTCAAAATTATCATAAAATTTTGGTGAAGATCTCAACAGTGCAACAAAGCTTTTACTTTAATTTTTAAGCACCAATAACATTTGCTTGAGGTTTAAGAACACAGAACACTTAAAATTGTCCAGTTTTTGTGCAGCTCCAAAGTTCACTTCGATTTTCATTTTTAATCAGTTTCTGGTTGTGTAAAATTATTTTTTAAGTTTCTCAAGTTCTTAAAAGTGAGCTATATATTTTTTTATTTTTAAGTAACCATATTCGGTGTTTAAGCTTAATTTTTCAAGTTGGTGTAAATCTATCTAAGTTTGAACTTTCTGTTTTGTTCTTGATTTTTTATCCACTATTTTATTCTTTAAATTTGTGTTTGCTACTGTGATTTATTGTTAACATATAGATTGAGGTTGCAGTAGTTTATAGCAATTATTTTGCATCACTTGAATGACTAAATTCGTATATATTTATATATATATGCTGTAACATATAGAGTGTCTGTTTTGATAGCTTGTATTCATTTTGATTAAATCTAATTTTTTGATGCTATAATCATGTTTTTGTTGTTCGGATATATATAATATTAAATTTAATTAATGAATTATTTTAATAATTAAAATAAAGTTGTTAATAATTAAAAATATGTGTTGTGAATATTATGTTCTTTTAATAAAGTATTAAATTAAAATTTAAAAATTCAAAAAAATCATACAAATACTTTATTTTTTCAAATTTAATATTTAAGATATCATATATATGTGAGAATAACACAAATTTATTTATTGTACAAATAATATAGTAATAATTACTTTAAATTGATAATGTTTTTAGTTAAAAATAATTTGGTTTAAGTATAGTTTACATAACTTAAATGACTTTTTTAATATATACTGCGATGATTTGGTATCACTATTTTAACTTAAATAATTTAATAAATTCATATGCAATTTTAATTCAAATCCAAATCCAAATCAACTTAACGGCAGTGTACTGGTCGCAAGTAATAAAGTGGAGCACTTTTAAGACTCTGAATCGAACCCATAGAGAATATGTATTGTTGACTATTAAGTCAGTTGGATCACAATTATCTAAGGAAATCAAGAACTCTTAAACTAAAGGGTTAACTTAACTAAAAACAACTAAAAAGCTTCCAACTTTGTAATTGCATTCCAAGTTATCAACGGATTACCAAATGATTAAATTGCTTAGGATAAGGCTTCAAATGACTAAAGTAAGTTATGAAATGTTGGGATTTTTAATCTAGTGCCTTCACTACCTCAAGACAAAGCTATGGTTAAGTTAATGTCTTATCTCTAACCATCCTAAATTGATCTTTGGTTATTTCATCTATTAATAGGCATTAGGCTTAAAGTTCAATAATTTCTAATTCTAAATTCCATTTAAGATTAGTGCCCTCATGATAACCAAGGTAGATTTCTCGGATCCAAGGATTAAACCATGTTATTTATAGATTTTCCAATAATTTAGGTAGAGATTGTCATATCCTAAACCATCTTTAGTCATATTTTAAGTGGCTAACTCAAAATAAGCATTAAAACCTCATATAAACAAATATTATCACCCAAACTTAAGATAAATACTCACTTAAGACATCCTAAAACCTGTCTAAAGCTTGAATTAAGCTCAAAACATCATATAAA
>JAOXYD010218227.1:0-19337 GCA_028565735.1 Pinacopodium congolense
GCCTTGAATCAAGATTGTTGTAAAGGTTCCTCTTGGCCTTTAACCAAGATTGTTGTTAGTGAATTTCCAACAAGTAGATGGAGAGAGGACGTAGTCTATCTTTGGGGTAGACGAACCTCTATAAATCTTGGTGTTCATCTCTTCCTTAACTCTTTTATATTTGTGCATGTGTGTTTGTTTTAATTTTTTATTACATTTGCTTAATATTGACATAAAGTTTGGAATTACATTTAAGTTGAATTTTGGTTAAGAATTTCATATTGCTTAAATTGGACAAAGGTGTTTAAAGTATCTTAATTCCGCATTAAGTTTTTAAACACCCAATTCACCCCCCTCTTGGGTGCCATAGGGCTAACACTTATAATCACTTTGAATCGAGAGATTGTTTTGATTTATTTGAGTTAGGGTGCATAACGAGATTTGGTAGCTTAATGGACCTGTAATTAACTGATTAATAGGTGATTGAAAAGAGATCTTAATTATTTATTAATTGTCCGTAGGGTTGCTTCAAATCCAATTACATTTATTAAGAGTAGTATTATGAACTTAGAAGTTACAATTCAACTTTTAGGTAGTTCAATTGGTATTAATTGGTTAGATCTCGAGAGAGGGTAATCAACTATTGGATATCTAGGATCAAATAAAATTAAATCAATAAGGTAAAAGGAAGATAAACAAGAATAGAGCAATCCTTAAGTCTTCACTATTGAGTATCTGCTATGTTTTGCTTTTTGCTGCGATTTAATTCATTGAGTTTGTTAATTTGGTTTATTTTCAATTTCTATACCTTTTGTTTACCTTAAACAAAGAGTAATTCATATTGTTAGGTGTCTAATCAATACTCATAGGATCGATAACAGTTATACTATAAGTTATGACCTATATACTTGCAATGTAGCTAAAACTAGCAAACAAGTTTTTGGCATTGTTACTGGGGATTGTTATTTTAGCATCTTATTCGATTTGGTTTATTTTCATTTAAGGATTTTTTATAATTTTATTGTATGATTTTAGGTGCATGAATACAAGAGTGACAAGAAGTTTGAGCAAGTTAGAGGACGTGGAATTTTTAGATATCATTACGTATGAAAGAGAACTTAAACAAGTAAAGCGTTAAGAAGAGTTTGATAAAACAATGGCGAAAGGCAGGAATCAAGATGAGGATCAACGAACTCTCATGGAATTTATAAGGCCTGGCTTCAACTTGAATCAACAGGGTATTACAAGACTCCTAATCTAGGCCAACAATTTTTTGATCAAACCAACACTATTAAACATGTTGCAAATGAATGTTCAATTATATGATTTGGCCAATGAAGATCCGAATGCTCACCTGACAAATTTCTTGGTAATCTGCAACACTTTCAGATATATTAGGCTATCAGAAGATGCACAATGATGAGATTGTTTCCTCTTACTCTGAAGGATCAAGCTAAGGTTTCCAAAGAATATTATGATATGGGAGTAGCTAGTACAAGTTTTTCTAGCCAATTATTTTCGAATGACGAAGACCACCCGAATCATTAAGGAGATAAAAAATTTTTAACAGAGTTAAGGCGATTCTTTATATGAAGCATGGAGAGGTTCAAGGAGTTGCAAAGGAGTTGCCCCAGCCATAATATTCTGAGGTTCTGCTGTAAAAGTTTTATAACGGAGTCACCACACAGACACGAGGTACTAAAGATGTAGCAATTAGGGATCTCTAATGCGAAAGATGATAGATACCACTCATGACTTGTTTGAAAAGATGGAAAATAACAAATGTTTGTGGAGAAAAAAAAAAGTAGGAAACCACTTGTTAAAAAACATAAAGGTGTTATTTCCATGGATTCGGTGACTAACTTACAAGCTCAGATGTCCGCATTGGCCAAACAGTTGAATAAGTTACAAGCGGCTACATCATCACAATTATTGAAAGTGGTATAACATAGGTGTGAGTTGTGTGGTCAAAAGAGTCATGTAACTACAAAGTATTTCCTGATGATTAGCAATGAGACAAAACAAGTCAACTACACATGAGAACCACAAGGGAGGTTAGGTAACAATCCTTACTTTAATACCTATAATTTGTGGTGGAAGAACCACCCCAACTTCTCTTAAAATAATAACAGTATAGGTACTAATATGAAACTACAAGGATGTAGGTACTAATATAAAAGTACAAAGACCATCAGGCTTCTAACAGGATAGTTTAAGATCTCTTGAGTCAAAGATGGATAAGCTTATGGATGTGCTCAGCTTAAAGTTCAATAGTTAAGATGAGAGACAAAAGATGATGGAGGCCAAATTGGATTAGATAGTCAAACATCATGCCTCTTCTATACATAAATTAGAGGTTTAAGTTGGTCAACTTGATACTGACTTATTAACAAGGAATGTGGGAAGCCTACTTAGTAATACTGAATATAACCCGCGAAAGAAATTAAAGGCAATAAAGTTAAGTAGCGGTAAAGAGTTAGAGGAACCAAAGGAAATAGAGGCAAACCAAACTAAAGAGGGTGACCAATAAAAGAAGGATGAAGGTGTAAAGAAGCCATATATACCACCACCATCGTATAATCCTAAGATCCATTTCCCTCAAATGTTGAATAAGAATTAGATGGATGCACAATTCGCTAAATTTTTAGAAATGTTAAAGAAGCTGCAGATTACCTGTCTTTTATAGAGGCATTAGATAACATGCCTAAATATGATAAGTTCATCAAGGAAATCCTGACCATCAAGAGGACTTAGAAGGATAACCAGATAGTGTCTCTAATCAAAAGTTATTGTTACATCATCTCCAGTCACATTCCATTCCATTTGAAGGATCCAGAGAGTTTTACTATCCTTTGTGTTGTTAGTAATCTAGAATTTTCAAAATATCTATGTGATCTTAGCATTATTATTATCTTAATGCCATTGTCTATTTTTAGGAAATTAGGGCTTAGAGACATGAAGTCGATGTCAATACTTATATAGTTGGCAAATCTATCGATAAAGAAGCCATTTGGAATACTATAGGATGTTCTAGTCAAGGTAGACATGTTTATTATTTGAATGGATTATGTTGTACTAGATTTTGAGGAAGATAAAATCTATCCATTAATTCTTGGAAGGCCTTACATGAACACTGGAATAGCTTTGATTAATGGTCATAATGGAATGATGGTTCTTCATATTGGTGATAAACAAGTAGAGTTTAGTATGAGTAAAACTTTGAAAAATTCACCAGAGGGAAGTGCTTGCATGAAGATTGATGTGGTGGATGATTGTGTGAAATAAGTAGAGAGAGACATGAATGAGGAAGAAAATAAAGAAACTCATAAAGTTAGTGAGGAAGAAGAGGAGTTAGGTGAGACATCACAGGAAGAGCCCTTAGTTAGAACTCAAGCACCTACACTACCATCTAGTGAAAAACCACCTGTCTTGGAGTTGAAGCCTTTGCCTAACCATCTTAGATATACCTTTCTAAGTGAGGGCCAAACACTACCAATCATTATTTCCAATTAATTAAATGTAGAGCAAGAGAAGAAGGTGGTAGGCAATATAAAGAAGCAGATAAAGGCAATGGGGTGGAAAAACTACAGATATAAGAGGAATAAGTTCGAGTGTGGTGATGCACAAAATCAACCTAGAGGAAAGTTGCAAGACAATAAGGGAACGACAAAGGAAGTTGAACCCCCACACGATGGAAGTGGTGAAGAAAGAGCTAGTAAAGCTAATAGATGCTGGGATTATTTATCTTATACCAGATAGTGAATGGGTAAGTCCAATACAGTGTGTATTCTCTAATCAAGTATATACCTTCAATAGTTATCTTATTTTCTTCACCTCACCTAGTTCATCAATAATACTTACTTGATTAGTTCATGTGAGGACCCCTAATGAATTTCCTTTTAAGTTAAATACTATGTTTCTCCCTCACTCAACATCCATTTGATCACATTTATTATTAACCTATAAAGTAAGTAACTCAGTATGTCCTAGGTACCCAAACTAATATGGATCCTTTGAGATTAATTTTCTTCCAAGTTTTGGAAGATTGATTTAACCATCTATGTTTAGCAAAATAAAAATTTTCAATGTGTTCAAGAACTCAAAAAAATTAGCAAATCATATGTGCATTTTAATGGGTCCTATGTTCATATTTGCATATATATTTCTCCTACCATAATATACTCTCGTGAGATAAGAATAAAACTTTAAATGCATTTGGTATTTTAGTATGATTGGATTTATTCATATATGGAATATGAAAATAAACCATGTCATTTTATCTTATATGAGGCCTCAATGTGTGCATTTAGGATTATGCATTCCAGTAAAAACTATGCCTATTCTTCCCTCAGTATGACTACATTATAGATCTAGATTTATGACCACATATGAATGCATGAAATTTTCCTTTCAATATTGGACTTGAAGATGATGCAATATACTCATATGATGATTTAGAAAAATGTTCATCATTCAAATTCTTTCCTTTTTCAAAAATTGTTTTGGGATTAAATGTACTTCTATAAGTAAAACCAATCACATGCTTATCATATGATTTATTTTAGGCTCCTAGCATGCTATTCAATTTTTCACTCCATTACATGAATTTTGATATTGATTTCTTGAGGGCATTGACCTACTTCTTCAATACTTCATTCTCATGCTGCAAATCATGTTCATTAACACTATAAACAACCACTTTCTTTAACTCTATAATTTCATACAAATAACACTTCAATCTCTCATTCTCAATCAAGAAATCATCTAAAAGTTTCAAATCTCTTTATTCATAAAAGATAATTTCTTCCTTTTTAAAGTCATGATTTCTAAATATTCAACTAACTTGTCATATGATAATTCATCATTACAATAATCATCATCATAAAAGTTAGAGCAAGAAGGTACCTTATCATCATTATTATACACAAAGCATATGTGAGCCAATTATTCTTTTGAAGGCTTGTTGATGTGTCCGCATCATCAATAACTTTAAACACCATAATTCTTCTTTTTAGTGCCACATCTTCTTCATGTAATTCCTTCATTTGCATCTCATAAAATGAGTAGTGATCCTACTAACTCTTCTGATGGAAAGGTGCCAAAACATTTAGTTTCCTCTTTGATTGTCAACTTTACATCCCATGATCTTGTAAGAGATCTAAGAATCTTTCTAACTGAATCAAGGTTAATATAAACCACATTAAGAACTTTTATAGAATTAACAATATACATAAATTTAGCATATATATTTAAAGATTCATTTTGTTTCATATGAAACAATTTAAATTGATGCACAAGCATGCTTATTTTACTCTCCTTAAATTGACTAGTGCCCTATTATATATTTTCTTTAATGTGTATCATATCTCTGATGTCATCTCACATATATACACTCTATTAAATTCAATTCTATTTCATACAAAAAATAAATATGCATAGCCTTGCTATCCAAAGGCATTAATGTCTTATCATATAGGTTCAATTCTTCATGCTTCATCCTACTTTCCAATATATGTTGTTATTTCCATCAAACAAAGGAGATTTACTTATATTTTAGCTATCTTCTCTAAAATGAGAATCAAAATTTTCCATTATAACCTTTTACTTACCATTAATTACAAATATATTAAATATAAGCCCTACCTTTGATGCTATTTGTTGATCCTATATAACATGTAAAATTGATTAATTGAGTGTGTTTAAAATTTTAGAAGGTTTTTCCTAATTCAAAAATTCAGTTGTAAACAATTTTCTTTAATGAGTAAATATAATAATGTAGTTCAGTTGCTATATCAATATAACATAATTTTAAAATTAAAATTTTACATTAAAGAGCGTAGGAAAAGAAATGGAAAACCAATTTTATAATGTTCGGCAAACAGACCTCACACACATCCACTCTTTAAAAATCTCTTGGAAATTTTGTTAATACCTTTCTTCTAAAAGGTTAAGAGTAACCATAATACAATAAACCTTACTTCATAGGTAAAAAGGAACCCTTATGAGCAATCTTTTCTTGTGAGTGAAAAGGAATCTTTAACATTTGATTGTATTTAATTTATATATATCTATTTATTTTTATTTTTATTTTTTAAAATTTGGGTTTAATGCTATTCCATCTATTTTTAGAGTTTAAATGTTTTAATTATTAAATTTAATATTGTTTGCATGAGATTGTATAACAAAGACTGTTTTGTAGGCTTTGGAGTTAATTACAATTATGAGAAATGGTAGACAATTAGTTAGATTAAAAGGAGGAATAAAGAACCAAATTTTTTTTAGCAATAGTGTTTTTATGGCCTACGTTAGGTCATGACTTTGGCCAATAGTGTCCCACATATCTAGTGTTTTTCACGGTCATAATTTAAGTAGTGAAAATGGAGTTCTACTTATATTAAGTGCATTTTTAGGGTTTTTAAAGAGTTTTAGACCTAGAAAATTAACTATCCACCATCCTAAGAAGAAAACATAGTTAAAAGCCATTTTCACACAAGATTAAAACCATTCAAGAGGAAAAAACAAGATGAAAGTATATATTCGTCGAGATCAAGAGAATTCTAGCAACAATTAAATGAATATTTAAGAACAAGACTGCATAAAAATGAGTTTCCTAATTCCTTATTCTTCCTTAATCATTTTTTGGGTTTATTTTTATAGACATGAATTAATTCCTTTTGAGATCTAGATGTGATGAGCCCCAAAACTAATTATTTTTTATTCTTTGATTTAATGTAAAACAAAAATTACTCAAGGTTTATTTATGATACTATTTTATTTGGATTGGGATTTTGCTAGCGATTTCAATTCAATTTTAAATTTCATATATTTAGATTAAGAAAAAATTTATACAAATAGATCAATTTCATGAATAAACAAGCTTATATGAATTTTTAGAGATAGAATTATATAATATTTTTAGGTTCGATTCAAACCTAACACATGAAATCCATTAATAAATTTAATGCATCTTCTAAGGGACCTAATTTAGAAGATATCTTAATTAATCAACTAAGAGAAATAAATTATATTTCATGAGATGATGAAAGATGATGAAGCCTCCTTTTTATCTAAATCTTGACAGTCCTTGTTGAATCTTAATTTTCTTCCTTCTTCTTTAGTTTCCACTCATTTTCCTCTTCCAAAAACCTCTATTTTTGTCTTGGATGTGTCCTAGGGTCAGAAGTATGGCTGCTAGGATTCCTCCATCTTCTTATGTCCAAATAAATCATAAAATACAGCTTACAAACATTTTACCACGTCATCCCATCACATGAGATTTTCAAGCTTTGACCTCTATTTAGTATTTTTTTTCTCTATCTTCATCTACAAACCTCTAAATGTCCTAAAATTTGAAATGTAGGCTCCTCACATGTTTTTCTAACACCTTGTAAATTTTAATAGCAATTGGAGTTCTTTAAGGGCACCAAATGCATCACCGAATTTATACTACGAAAACTAATGTTGGTTTAAGTCTCATTTGTTACCTGCACATCCAAACATCAAAGTGCATCAACCCATTCCTCACAAATTCATATTTTTCCCTCAGACACTAAACAATATAAAGAAACACTCTAACACCTAAAAGATAATGAAATGGATGCAAAAGTTCCTACTAACTCAATTTAAAACACACAAATAATACCTAAAACAACCTAGAAACATAGTCTGAAACACACTTATCAACTTCCCCACACTTAAACCTTTACTTTTCCTCAAGCAAACTAAACACAAACATTACATTCCATCAATTAGTTTTCAAAGAGATCAAGTTCACGCAATCTTTCAAACTTTGACAACTCGAATATCAACCTACTACACACATCATAATTTTTTCATTAGTACACATAATCAAGCTTAACTTATGATACCATTAATCAAAGGAAAGCATAAAATCGAGAAGGATTTTCCTCATGTGTTCACTCATTTCATTCAAGTGTTTAAGGGTTAGTGTTTCACCCAAGACTCCCTCCAAGAGACTACATTACCATAGGCTTGCAACTTCACCAATTTTATTCTACATAGATTACATGTTATTATGGATCAAAACGACTTTTGTTCATAGTTGTAATGGGGCTTGGGTTAAGGTGAGTCAAAAAGGTTGAACAGTTTTTCACAAGTTTTCATAAACTGCTAAATGTAAAGGGAAGACCAAATACAACTTTTGAGATATGCATGTGAATATAACTAAGTACTCATTACTACTTATTACTATTATATTTTTTCTTTTTTTGTTTTTTTTCTTCTTTTTTTTCAATAATAAGGAAACAATAATAGAAACTATATATAGTGCAAATCATAAGTATAAGTACCTCTCGAATCATCTCAAAATAAAATATAAACTAAAAGTCTCAAAACTAATGCTCACTTCATTAGACTTGTGATTAGGTAAGGCTAATAGGTTTTCTACACTTTTAATAGAGGGTGTTTAATTTAAGAAACAGCATGGTTAGTGACTCAAAATGGATTGCAAGGGATAATGTATCAGGTGGATCATTTAAGTCAAGAGTTTAAAAATAAAAAAGGCCTTAATCATTTCCATATAACTTGTGCCTAGCAGTTTCAAACCAGTTCAAAGCAAGTTCTGAAGATAGTCTTCATAGGGAAGCATTACACACAACAAAGAAAATAAAATGACTGATATGTAGTCATATAAGCTCAATGCCTCACATAGGTTTATAAATGAAAATCCATGATGATTTCATATATTGCTTAATCACTCAAGTATCAATTTCTGACCAAATTTATTCAATCAACTACTTCAATCAATCAGCATGGTTCACCATCAATTCAAACCGCCTAATTTAACTTCAAACACACAACTCAAACTCATTCCAACTACTATTCTGAGATGCGGGATAAGATATATAAAAAGGAATGTAATCAAACCACTTCCCTACACTTACACCACACAGTGTCCTCAATGTGGAGGGTATTACACATTAGAACCACCAGATAAAAGGAATAGGAAAAGAACAAAAAAAGAAAAACAATAGTAATAAGAAAAGGGCATGAAAATTTATGGGGATTCTAGTGGAGATGGTGCGGAGGATGACACTTTAAATCCTTGTGATTAAAATAATTTTAGAACTTTCTTATTATGTTTACGTTGGTTTAACTCCATTTTCTCTAACTGCCCTATCATTTGAGTTATTTTTTCATCCATAAAATCGAGACGCCACTCCAAAGTCTTATGATTATCTTCAACAGTAGATAAAATAGCTTTCCATCCTTCACACTCTTCATAAAAATCCTCAGAAGAGTTGTAATTGCCTTAAGGATGGTCGAAGGAAGATGATCCAATGATCTTCTTTTATTACACAGTAGTTCTTATGTTAGGGTCTTAAAGTGCCAAAGGATTCATCTCCACAATCTTAAGTGCATAAGAGTGAAATACTTAACAAATGCAAGAGTTAAACCATCAAGATTAACATTATAAAATTGAGCAACAGTCCTGAAAATATGGCCTATGCCTATTAGTTTTGATTCTTAGTGATCGCTTGATGCAAGGTATCAAAGATGTAATGTGATGCGCAAACCTTGCGATTTGTATCCATACAACATAAAAGAATCAATTTTTTAATTGAACACTCATTTATTTAAGACTTATTGAACATTGCATGACACATAAATTTATGCAAAATTAAATGGAAATGGCTAAGTATGAGGGAGCTGGATGGATTATGAGCATCAAACTTATCTATTCTTGTAAGTTTCTTCCAATATGCAACATACTTAAAGTCAGGGTGGTTATCATAAATCTTTGATTTCGAAAATCCAAATATGGTTTCTAGAATATTATGCGTGATATTATATGATTTTCCTTACAATCTAAACCAAAATTCATCCAAGGTTTTACGATCATATTGAACAATTGTAGAGAATTCCAATGGCAATTATTCAAACACAACATAATCAAATTAAATGAATTTATCCCAACCTACCTTTTTACCTAAGTGCTCAATCTTATAATGCAGCCCAACCTTTTCAAGAATTCGAAATTTTAAATGTTTGAGGGCAACAATAGACTTATCTTTGAGTTATAGGAATTTTGTTTCGCCAAATTTGTGAGCTATATCGTGCGTTCCTTATTCGGAAACCACCTCTTTCCCTTTAGATTGTTTATTTCCTACAACTTGTCTTCTCTTAGGTCCTATGGAGATAAGCACTATGTAAAACTTGTAAAAATAAACACCAAGGATAAGTTAGGATGAAAAAGAAAAGCATTTATAGATAATATGTGATTCTTGAACAAAAGAAGTGAAAACCTTGAAGTTCTTGAAGGAAAGAAGATAAAATCTTGAAGTTCTTGGAGAAAAGAAGAGAAAACCTTGAAAATCCTAAAGGATTGATGAAAGATCGATGGAAATTTTAAAAAAAAGGGTTTATTTGAGTGAAAAAATAGTTGGAACTAGGGAAAAGAGAGAAAAGGGAGGTTGCACTAGTTAAAAAGGGGCTAAAAAGAGGTTAAGGGGGTTAGGGACTTTTAAAAAGAAAGGGGTGGCGGGTTTTTTTTTTAAAAAAATTCAAATTTAGCGACAGCGTCACTATAACAACAAACCTTATATTTTTTTCGTTTTTTTTTAATTTTTTAATTTTTAATTTATCTTTTATTTTATGTTTTAATTTTACTTTTTTTATTTTTGTGTTCAAAATAAAAAATAAAAATAAAAAGTAACTTAATTTGAATTTTAATTCATTTTTTATGTTTTTAAAAAAAATTTAAAATTTTATTCTTATTTAAAGTTTTATTTAAACATACATAGCAAAAAATAAAAATAAAAAATAAACTAACTACGAATAAAAACGTGCTAAAGTTAAGGTCCTTAGCTTGACTGATGTCAAATTCGTCAAGATTAAACAAAGGAAAGGCAGGATATTACTTCCCTGTCATATAAAATTATGCCTTCGAAGTAAGGCTTGCATCTCTGATCGTTAACTTTGAATGTTTTGCCTTTTTCATTTTCCAATTCCAATGCTCCGTGCTCGATTACTTAGATGACTTTAAATGGACCACTCTAACAAGATTTCAACTTTTTTGGAAATAAATAAAGTTGAGAGTTAAATAACAATACCTGATCACTAATTTTGAATTCCTTCATTTTGATGTGAGCATCATGCTACTTCTTCACTCTTTCCATATATAGTTTGGCATTCTCATAGGCTTCAAATCGCAGCTCCTTCAATTCGTTGAGTTGTAATAGTCTACGCTCACCGGTTGCTTTACCATTAAAGTTTAATTCTTTGATAGCCCAATATGCTCGATATTCTAGATCCATCGGTAAGTGGCAAGCTTTCCCATAGATAAGACTAAATGAAGTGGTACCTATGGGCATCTTGAATATAGTTCAGTATGCCCATAGCGCATCAGCAAGCTTTAGTGCCCAATCTTTCCTTGAACCATTCATTGTTTTCTCTAAAATGAGCTTCAAATCCCTATTCACTATTTCAACTTGACCTCTTGTCTATAGATGATAAGGTGTAGCTACTCGATGTAAACTCTATATCACTTGAACATAACTTCAAAGGGCTTTTTGTAAAAGTGCAATCCTCCATCACTAATGATTACTCTATGTACTCCAAACCTATTAAAGATTAGTTTAATGAACTTCTGCACTACAGTACCATCATTGGTTGGAGAAATAACTACTTCAGCCCATCAAGAGACATAGTCCACACCAATTACTATATATGCATTGCCTACTGAAGATGGGAATGGTCCCTGAAATCGATTTCCCGTACATTAAGGACTTCCACTTCTATAATGTTAAAGAGTAGCATCTCATCCTATTTTGAAATATTTCCTACCCGTTGACATCGATCATAATTCTTGACATACTCATGTGCAGCCTTGAATAGCTTAGGGCAAAAGAAACCACATTCTAACACTTAAGCTGTAGGCTTACTAGCTCTGTAATGACCTGCATAAGATGGATAGTGACATTAGGTTAGGATTTCAAGCATTTCATCCTCATGAACATGCTTATAAATTAGTCCATCAGCACATATATTATATAAGATTGGTTCATCCCATAGATAACGAGTACACTCAAACAAAAAAAGCTTCTTTTGTTCATAAGTTAAGTCAAGAGGAAAGATATCACCTGCTATATAGTTCATTATATCAGCAAACCATGGGACAAAAAGATTTTTTACCGATATTAATGATTTGTAAGAGAATTGTTCATTAATGTTTTCACTTGATTGTATCCCCCCACCTTCTAGATGTAATAAGTGGTCCGCTACTACATTCTCTGCCCCCTTTTTATCTCGTATCTCTAAATCAATTTTTTGGAGAAGCAAGACCCATCGGATGAGCCTTGGCATGGTGTCCTTCTTAGTGAATAGGTATCTTAGCATTGCACATTCAATATAAACAATTACCTTTGAACCTAAGAGGTATGAACAGAATTTGTCGCATGCGAACACTATAGCTAATAGTTCATTTTCGATAGTTGTATAGCTTAATTGTGCTCCCGTCAAAGTCATGCTGGCATAGTAGATAGCCTATAATCTCTTCTCCTTCCATTTTCCTAGAACACATCCTAAGGATTGATCACTAGTATCACACATGATCTCGAATGGTAAAGACTAATATGGTAAAGTCAAGATTGTCGTAGACACGAGTGCCTCTTTCAATCTATCAAAAGAGTTTAAACAATTATCATAGAAGTTGAGAGGTACATCTTTAACTAACAAATTAGTGAGGGGACGAGCAATAAGAGAGAAATTTTTGATGAATTAATTATAAAAACTAGCATGTCCTAAAAATGCTCTAACACCCTTGATGTTGCTTGGTGACAAAACTTCTCGATAACCCCTATTTTGGCTTTGTCCACCTCTATAAAATTATAAGAAATTTTGTGTCTTTGAACTACACCTTCATGTAACATAAAGTGACGCTTCTCCTAGTTAAGGACTACATGTGACTCTTCTCATCTTTGAAGTACTCTATCTAAATTTTGCAAACATTATCGAATGAATCTCTAAATACTGAGAAACCATCCATAAATACTTCCATTATGTCTTCGATCATATCTGCGAATATGGACATCATGCATCTTTGAAAAGTAGTTGGGGAGTTGCAAAGGCCAAGGGGCATTCTTCTTTAGGCAAAAGTCCTGTTAGGGTATGTGAATATGGTTTTTTTCTATTCATCTTAATATATTAAAATCTAATTATAACCTGAATACTTATGCAGTAAATAATAGAAAGCATGCCCAATCACTCTCTGAATCATCTGATCAACAAAGGGCAATGAAAAGTGATCCTTTTTATTCGCAGTGTTAGGTTTCCTGTAATCGATATAAACCCACTAACCTGTGACCATTCTTATAGAAATTAACTCTCCTTGGTCGTTCTCAACCACTATTATACCTCCTTTTCTTAGGTACACATTGCAATGAACTCACCCATTCACTATCTGATATAAAATAAATAATCTCGGCATCTAAAAGTTTTACCACCTTTTTCTTCACCACATCCATCATATTCGGTTTAACCTCCTTTGTATCTCCCTTATTATCTTACAACCTTCCTCTAAGTTGATTATGTGCATCACCGCACTCAAACTTATCCTTTTATATTTTAAATTTGCCATCCCATAGCCTTCATCTACTTCTCTATAATGCCTGCCACCTTCTTCTCTTGTTGTACATTCAATTAATTGGAAATAATGATTGGTAGTATTTGGCCTTCACCTAGAAATGTATATCTAAGATGGTTATGCAAGGGCTTCAACTTTAAGATAGGTGGTTTTTCACTAGATGGTGGTGTAGGTGTTTCAGTTCTCACTAAGGGCTCTTCCTTTTATATCTCACCTAACTCCTCTTCTTCCTCGCTAACTTTATAAGTGCCTTTCTTTTTTCTCATGCCTCTATACTTCTTGCACACAGCCATCCACCACATCAATCTTCATGCAAGCATTTCCCTTTGGTGGATTTTTCAAATTTTTGCTGATACTAAACTCTACTTATTCATCACCAATACGAAGAACCAACATTTCATTATGAACATCAATCAAAGCTCTTCCAATATTCATGAAATTCATTCCAAGAATTAATTGACAACTCCTATCTTCCTCAAAATCTAGCACTTCAAAATCCACTAGAATAATAAACTTGTCTACCTTTACTAGAACATCCTCTATTATTCCAAATGGCTTCTTTATCGACTAATCTACTAAACGTATGAGCATTAATTTCAGCTTCATGTCTTCATGTCTCAATTTACTGAAAACAGAAAATGGAATTAAAATAATTCTAATGCCAAGATCGCTAAAACACTTTGAAAATTTAAGATTACTGACAACACAAGAGATAATAAAACTCCCTGGATCCTTTAACTTGGATGGCATCTGATAGAAGATGATCAAACTACAACTCTAGATTAGAGACATTGTCTGGTTATCCTCTCAAGTCCTCTTGTTGGTCAGGATGTCCATGAGGAACTTGGGGTATTTAGGCATATTCTCCAATGCCTTTATAAAAGATAAGTTAATTTGTAGCTTCTTCAATTTTTCTAAAAATTTAGCGATGAATCCATCTAATTTTTGTTCAACCTTAGAGGGAAATGGATCTTAAAAGTATATGGTGGTGGTGGTACATATGGCTTCTCTACACCTTCATCCTTCTTCTCTTGGTAATCCTTTTTGGGTAAGGTTGCCTCTTTTCCCTTTATCTCCTCCAACTCTTTACCGCTCTTTAACTTTATTTCCTTTAATTTCTTTCGCTAGTTGGATTTAGCGTTACTAGACAGGCTTCCCACATTCCTTGTTGATAAGGTAGTAGCAAGTTGACCAACTTCAATATCTAAGTTATGTATAGAAGAGGCATTATTTTTTACTATCTGATCAAATTTGTCCTCCATCCTCTTTTGGCTCTCATCTTCACTATTGAACTTTGAGTTGATCACATCTATAAGCTTGTTCATCTTTAACTCCAGTAATCTCGATCTATCCTATCGAACGCCTGATGGTCCTTGTGCTTTCATATTGGTACCTATACTGTTATTATTCTAAGAGAAGTTAGGGCAGATCTTCCACCCTAGATTATAGGTATTTAAGTAAGGATTATTACATGA
Source organism: Pinacopodium congolense (assembly GCA_028565735.1). NCBI lineage: Eukaryota > Viridiplantae > Streptophyta > Magnoliopsida > Malpighiales > Erythroxylaceae > Pinacopodium > Pinacopodium congolense. The sequence continues at coordinate 15,058 of JAOXYD010218227.1, forward strand.
CCTCCCTTGTAGTGCTCCCATGTAGTTGACTTATTCTGTCTCATTACTAGTCATCCAGAAACACTCTTTACATGACTCTCTTGACCACACAGCTCACACTCATGTTGTACTGCTTTTAAAGATTGTGACAATGTAGCATGCAAGCTATTCAACTGTTTGGCCAATGCTGACATATGAGCTTGTAAGACAATCACCGAATCTATGGAAATAACACCCTTCTGCTCCTTAAGAGATGGTATCCTACTGCTCTATGTACTTGACAAGAAACTATTATTCGTCATCTCTTATAACAAGTCATGAGCTGCATCTATCGTCTTTGCATTAGAGATCCCTATGCTACTGCATCTATAGTACCTCATGTCTGTGTGGTGACTTTGTTATAAAACATTTAAAGTAGAAATTCCCACGGTAGATTATAGTGGGGGAAACTCCTTTAGCACTCTTTGAACTTTTCCCATGCTTCATATAAAGACTCACCTTCACTTAGCTGAAAATTTGTTATCTCCTTAATGATTCGGGTGGTCTTTGTTAGTAGAAAATACTTGGCTAAAAAAGCCTATACTAGCTTCTTTCATGTCATAACATTCTCTAGATTTAGAGAACTTAACCAAGACTTAGCTCGATCCTTCAAAGTAAAAGGGAGAAACCTCATCCTTGCGGCATTTTTTGATAGCCCATTATACTTGAAAGTGTTCAAATTTCCAAGAAGTTAGCCAGGTAAGCATTTGGATCTTCATTGGCTAAGCTTCATCTGCAACATGTTTAACAGTACCGGCTTAATCTCAAAATTGTTAGCCTAGACTAGGGTCTTGTAATACCCTACTGATTCATATTGAAGCCAAGCCCCATCAAGTCCATAAGAGTTCGTTGGTGCTCATCTTGATTCCTGTCTTCTGCAATTGTTCTTTCTAGAGATTCTTGATGCTTCATTTTTCGAACTTATTTTTCAAGCTTGGTGATGTCTAGAATTTCGAAATCTTCTAACTTCTTGGAGCTCCTAGTCACTTTTGTGTTCATGTACCTACAATCACACAAGAAAAGTGTTAAAAATCCTTAAATCAAAATAATCCAAATTGAACAAGATGCTAAAATAATAATCCCCGACAACGACGCCAAAAATTTATTTACTAGTTTTAGCTACCCTATAAGTATATAGGACATAACTTATAGTATCACTGATACCTATCCCACAAAGATTGATTCTAGAAACCTAAAAATATGAATTGCACCTTGGTTAAGGTAATAAAAAGTGTAGAAACTGAAAATTAAACTAAACTAACGAAACTTGAGTGAATGTAATCGCAGAAGAGAGAAAAACATTGAAGATACTCTATAGTGGAGACTTAGGTTTTACTATATCCTTGTTTATCTTCCTTTTACCTTATTAATTTAATTATGTTTGATCCTAGATATTCAATGGTTGATTACCCTCACTTGAGATCTAACCAATTAATTCCAATTGAACTACCTAAAAGTTAAATTGTAACCTCTCAATTCACAACACTACTCTTAATAAATGCAATTAGATTTGAAGCAATCCTAGGGATAATTAATAAATAATTAAGATCTCTATTCAATCACCTATTAAGCAGTTAATTGAAAGTATGTTAAGCTACCAACTCTTGTTATGCACCCTAACTCAAATAAATCAAAACAATCTCTCAATTCGAAGTGATTATAAGTTTAACAATTAACACAAGTAACTATACATTAAATTAATATAGTAGAATTTGGATAAACAATTCAAGAACAATCCCTAAAATAGATTTAGCAATTCATAATCATGTTTAAACAAACATTATTCAGATTAAGCATTAAAACAAAAGTAAAAGAAAGATGAACTAGTGAAGATGATGAAGCCTCCTTTTTAGGAAAATCTGGACATCCCTTATTGAATCTTAATTGTCTTCTTTATTCTTGAGTTTCCACCCATTTTTCCTCTTCTAAAACCCTCTATTTCTGTCGTGGATGTGTCCTAGGGTCAAAAGTGTGGCTGCTAGGGTTCCTCATGTCTTCTTATGTCCTATAAAATCACAAAACACATCTTGCACAAGTTTTGCCTCATCATCCCACCACAACAGATTTGTCAAAAGTGTGGCTGCTAGGGTTCCTCATGTCTTCTTATTGGTGTATTTATTTATTATATAGAGTAAATTAAATTTGAAAATTGAAGTTGACAAAAAAAGAAAAATTAAGCATGAAAGAGAAGAATGAAGGAAGCTTTGCTTGAGTTTTTTTGTTGCTAGAGAGACCAGCTTAAAGCCCACTGAAGGCAAGGAGCAAGCCTGTTGGAGAGTTTGGACTGGAGTACTAGACCATACCTATTGACTGAAACCCTTAGACTACTGGAGCCTGCTAGAGCACGGCCTGGTCCTTCCCTTCTGCTGGACTCACCGATGGACTAGACTCAAGCCCTCTAAACGAAAACCAAGGAAATAGCAGCCCTGCACCTCCCAACACCAAACAGTAGCCTAAAATGTAGGATAGTCCTAGCAGAAATAAGAGACAATTCAGATAGCACATGAAGGGAGGAGAAAGAACAAGACAAAAAATTAATGGCTCAAAGACAGAAATAAAAATGAAGGGGACATAGACAACAGCAAAGATGGGAGGAAAAGAGAGCAAATACATACCAAGTTAGACAACAGGTGAGAATTCAGACAGAAGAAGGAGAGAATCTATAAGCTTTATTTCCATACACACCAAAACTTCAAGAGTTATTTCAATATTTATCTATTTTTTAGATTTATTTTACTTTTGTTTTATTTTTATTTATCTTATTTTATTTTATTTACTTTATTTTATATTTTGGAAAATATGGATATGATTGAACTTGTTTTTATTATGAGTGGTTAAAATATTTTTAAGAATTGTTATTTGAAATATTTGGGACCCTTTGGTTGTTAATTTAATTTTGGAATATTTGTGTTATTTATTAAGCTTAAATCCTACAACAAATCGACATAGTGAGTTGGGTAATTTTTGTTAGATGTACAATGAGAGTTGGAATTTAATACACCTATAGACAACAAGGTATTGATTTATTAGGAAGAGATTTTGATAAATTAATATATTGCCTATATGATAGCCTCATATCTAGTTAAATATTTAGGAAAGGCTTTGCATGTCGAGAGATCCTAAAGTTAATCCTAGATTATTTAATTAGTGACATTTAGTTGCACCTTGAGAGAGGGTAGCTAAAATATTAGGAAAATTTAGGCCAAATATAAATTAGATTAATTAACCAAAGGGAAACAGATAAGGATAATGACAAATCCTACGCTTAAATCTTGATTTTCTCTTAATTTTCCTCTACTGTGTTTGCGATTTGTTATGTTGCTCACTCTTGCTCCTAATTTTTTTTGCGTCCGATTTATTTGTTTTTATTTATTTACTCTTTTGGTTTAAATGAATTTCTTTAACAAAGTGTAAACCAAATTAATAGGGTGTCTAGATACAATCCTTGTGGGATCAATATCTGTTCTTTACTACAAGTACGACCTGTATACTTGTGGTTTTGAGCGTAAAACTCATAGTCGTAGTTTGTTTTATGAATCAGCAAGTTTTTGGTGCCGTTACCGAGGATTGTTTTATTTAACATCTTATTTACTTTAGTTGACTTTGATTTAAGAGTTTTTGATACTTTTCCTTGTGTGTTTTCAGGTTTATAAACACAAGGAGTACAAAATGGTCCAAAGAGCTTAGTAATGTAAGGATTCGAGGAACAAGAGGCAACGATTCCGTTCAATGTGGTGACAGCTCTTCAAATACAACTTTCAGCCCTTAGCATTTTGTTGAGTAACTTACAAGGTACATCTTCCTCTTTCATTAGACCTGTGCGATTTCAATGTGAATTATGTGGACAAGTTCACCATGACACAAATGAGTGTGTTTTGAGAAAGTCATAGGGATTTCCGCAACTAAGAGTTAACCACCATTATTCCAATAATTATAATTTGGGGTGGCAACACCACCTATATTTTTTTTTTTGGAATACTAAAAATGCAGGTTAACAAGAGAGCGTCCAAGAACCTCCCGACTTTCAACAAGATAACTTTGATACTTGGGAGAGTAGGTTGGAGAGCAAGATAGACAGGATGGCAGAGATGTTGGACTCTCACTTTGAAAGGATGGAAGAGAATCTAAAGCGGATAGAGGAGAATCAGAAGCATATGGAGGCCAAGTTTGATCAAATCTTCAAGAATAATGCTTCATCCATCCACAATTGGGAGGTACAGATAGGTCAACCAGTACATAATCCACCCGTACTCAAATAGAAT